>JAPYYW010000738.1:0-69894 GCA_030522545.1 Cremastinae sp. A BG-2022a
AAAGGATTTTCATCGGACAAAATGCATTCGCTCTAGATTATGCTCTTCTACATGTCCTTTAAGGCATGACATCTAATTACGACACACCCTGTATATATAGTGCGAATAATTGTGCTGGCACGACGAGAGGGGCCTTTTTTCCTCTCGTTTGATGGCCGTTCCATGCAAACCCTCGACTATGCGCCTCACACCATTCTCCACCCACACAATGGACGTTCGCCTACGCTAGAGAACTGCTAACTCGGTTACAACGCCCAAGCGATACCTGGGAATACAAACTGGCGGTGGTGCATTTCGGGTCAAGGGTCGTCTCCGAATCTCGCTCGCGATTATTTATTTGCCAAGACTTGGAGACGTTCCCGTAACCACGACTCTCGTTGTAATTCCACAGTATCTCGGCAACCCATCGCTGAGTTTATAACGTTAAATAAAAGGCTCAAGCCGGCTGTACGAGCCTCAGCAGAGGGAATGTACACACTCCGTATTCGTCGAAAAGCTTCCGAAATCCTCGACGGATTTTGCATAATGCCCCGTACCCTCAGATCTTGCCGGGCATAGCCGCCATTTTTCTTCCGTTTCTTCTTCTTCTTCTTCTTCTTCTTCTTCTTCTTCCTTCTTCCTTCTTTTATTTTCATCTTACCAAAAATCTTTGTCTATTTCTCTTTATCTCGAGGGGTATTAAGCGGATATATCATTCCGAGATTACGACTGGGAGGACGGTGTTGTGCGTCCTCGGGGGGCGTAAAACATATTAACATTCATTCGTACACGCCGGTTTGTAATTTTCGCTGATACGATGACACGGGAATTTTATGGACGCCGGAGTCGCGGAATTACAACCACCGTAACGTCAATTAGCATCCGCTCTTGTCGCGGATCGTTCACTCGGGGCGCGAGCCGCCCCGCAATCCCGCCCAGCGGCACCTGCGGAATATCAACTTTTACGGCGGCCATTTTGTTTTTCGTAACGGCCCGCGTAATGGCGGTTGCAACGTGTGCGCCCGATGATCCGATACTTTTTATCGTCGGAGCTCGGTGCTATGATTTTGATGGAACACACATTTCTCCCTAACTCTTTTATACTCGCGATCTACTTCGGATAAAAAGGACAAACAGAAACAACGGACACCGCGAGTGTTCGGGACAGCAGATGGCGACTCTTATTCAAGAGTCATACGTGCCTTCCAGCTCGGAGCGCGCGCGAGCCCAGGAAAGTTCTCTCAGCCCGGGGACGCTCCTCCGCGTAGAAAAGTCTCCGATATCCGTCATAATGGCGCTACCATCGAGGACACACGTGACATAAACTATGCACGTGCGCCGGATGATACACAGCGCCATCTCGACTCTCTTTTTTTCTCCCATTTCCGGTGACCGAGGCTGGAAACGTGTCGGCCGAGCCGATATTACGGCGCGAGGAAAATATATAGAATTTAAAGTTCAACGACGAACAGCGCACCAAAGTATTCTCCTTCGCGTATTTTTTCGAGGTTATACACGCTCACGCTCTTACTTTTTTTCTCTCTTTCTCTCCCCCGCCACCGATTGATCTATGGCTGAGTATATAAGTGAAGCTATACGCCGGTGCTCCAACTTCTCGCAAGTATTCAGTCAAGAGAGAGAGAGGGTGTCTGCTATACGTGTAGATGTATTTTCGAGGTTATGTGCCCAAGTTTCCTCCTTGCGCGAACACCGTAGTCATGTAAAAGTCGAATACCTCGTAGAGGGGAGTTACATGGAGGGAAAAACTTTTCAGAAACGACCAAGGTTCCCCCCGTTGCTGGTAGACGCTGTGAAAATATATGGTCCGAACGCGCGCGAGACCTGTCTCTGCTTATCAAATATGGATATACAGACGAAAGAAAGAGAGAGAGATGAGAGAATAAGAGGCCCAGGTAATATGTGTGCAGCCATGACAGCCTTTTCATCTTTGGAGAATGTTTCAACGTGTCCTCTTTCTATAACCTGCGCGCTCTGCTCTTGTCCCTCGCGCACTCCCCCTCGATCGTTTCGTCATCGTCCTTTGCCTTATTCACCGAATTTTATCCGCTTTCAATGCAAATTCCGCACCAATTTTTACGCTTCGTCCCTCCACGCCGGGATTTGCGTCAATTTTTGTTCTCCGCCCGCGCCCGCTCTCGTCCCATCTCGAGCACGGCGATTCGGCGCTTTTTTTCTCTCTTCCTTCCTCTCCTCCCACCCGTTCGACGATCCCGCGTCCCCACGCGGAACTGGCTCTTTAGAGGCTAAGCCGAGCGCGCTGATAACGGTTCCCCGCGTTATCAACCCCGTTGAACTGTGCCGGAAAAAAAAATGTTGAAAAAAAGCCGAACGCGAGCCACGCGGGGAGATTCACAGAGCGCGAGAGAGAGGGAGCGGAGCGAGACAAATAAATAAAATCACAGAGATTGTTACTCAACCGGGGTGAAATTCATCCTCCCGGATTTAGTCGAAATTCAGCGTAGCACGAATATACATTTTTTTTTCGTCGACGGGGAGCGAGCCTGCTTTTTTGTCGCTTATTCTCCCATCCGGGGTCGTTAGGGAACTAAACGGCGAGAGGGCGCTACGCGTTGCAAGTTGCGCCCTCTGAGCTCGAGTTTCCAGACCTGCAGCCGCACGACTTTTCTCGCGCAATTATATAAATGTGTGCCTTCACACACACAAAGATTGGTAGTGCGGATTGCGTAATGCTCGACGCCGCGCGGAGGTCAGATTGGTTTGAATTTCAAATGAAAACTTGGTCTCTCGTTTATATCAGGTGTCGAGGACCGGGGGAGCAGCGAGACCGAGTGGGCGAAAGGAATTGGACAACCTCGTTGAATCCATAACGTCGCAAATCTTACGTGCTTTACATTTCCAGGGGCACGAGTTTATACGTCGCTGAACGGCAAATTCCTCCCTGCACTTTTCATCCGTCCATTTTATTATTTCTTGTTTCTTTTTTTATTCATTTTTCTTTTTCTGCATAGGACTCCGAAGCCGGAAAAGCAAGGAAAACGAGGAATGTTAAAGAGAGCGTATACATTCACGGTACGGAAAATTTAATACTTTTCTCGTTGTCTCGGAAACGTTTGGACTTCTCGCTATATCTCCGATTTCACGATTCTTTTTCCCCTCGGTTCAGCCCTGCTGTACTCCTTTGTATACATACTCTTCGAGATACCCCTCGTAGATTAAAAGTCTCGGTAGAGTTGCTTTAAATTTTCTTTATTAACGTAAAAGAAGAATAAAGTAGGAAGTTGCGGTTGTTCTGCACGGGCAACGAGGGGGGACGAAGAGGGGTGAGCAAGCGAAGATATAGAAATAGGTTTGCGGAAGGCTACGTTGGCACACAATTACGTACCGAGCAAATTGCATGAATTTTCATGGCTCCCTCTCTCCCTCCCTCCCTCCCTCCCTCTCTCTCGTTCTTCGCGTTTCCTCGGCGTGTTTCCGTCGCTCGAGCGAAGAAAGCCACGGGCCAAAAAGTTGTCAGAGCTCTCGAACGTCCTGCCAAAAACAGGAGAATTGAGTTACGTCGGGGAAACGGCGTCAAATTGTTATAAAAATGGCCGCTGAGAGAATTTTAATCCTTTCACGCGATGAGTCGGAAGAAATAATTCCGAGGGAATAAAAGCCCGGTGCGCGATTATCCGTGTGTTTGGAGGATATGATGATACCGCTTTGTGCGGGGAGGATTCACCAGAGGCGCGATGAAAGCGCAAGGGCGTCTCGGTGACGAATGAATAATACAATTTGTGGCAGACTCGTGACCGAGTCGCGCCACTGCCGCGAGAGGCGAGCCGTGTGCTCGCGCGCGCCCATAAAAGAGTGCATCAACCCTTTTTTGCCTCATCTCGCTCACACATACATACACGTCGCGTTCCTTCATGATTTATAAATCTGTTGATTATTTCTTCTTCCACGTTGTTCGGATATACGCGGAGAGCGGCTCAGCCTCTCGCCGCATATCCCCCTTACCTCTGGCAGGCGCGCGGTAAAGTCTACCGAACATCAGACAACCTCGAAATGTTTTTCCAGAGTCGGGCGGCCGCTATCACGTTCCTCTCTGTCGTGGGCGATTTCAAGCCGAGAGAGAAAAACGCGACCGTAAAGGGGAATATAAGAGAGGGAGGAGGCCAGAGAGAGAGGGAGCGAGTGAGTGAAAAAGCCTCGGCGTTGAAAGATGAGAGAAACAAAAAGAGGCAAAGAGCCTTTTCGAGCCTCGCAGAGTTTTAACGTTGAAAACACTGCCTAGACATAAAGAGAGAAAGATAGACCGAGAGTGATACATACGTCGACGTATACGTGTATATGTATGAAAGAAAAAGAAAGTAAAGAGGAGAGGAAAGAAGCAGGAAAGAGGGAGAGAGAGAGGTGTATAGGGAAAAAGAATAAATGGAAGGTTGAAGGCGAAACGACGGTAGTCTCTTGATATGGATGTATATGTATATACACCGGCGTCGTATCACTCGAAATTCAAGAGTGATTTTGCCTAGCGCAGATGAAATGTGTTCAGCTTTTCCGTAGCTGCCTTGCGAAAGCCTCGAGTCTGGCAAGATTTATATACAGCCTCTGCTCTCGCGTGTCTATATACGTATGTATATAAATCGAGAAGACAAGTCGGAAAATCATCCTTGTCAAACCAGACGGTAAAGTCTTATAACACGAATCCTGCCGCTGCTGCTCCTTCACGTTTTTTTTTTCTTCCCATTTTTTTCCTCTCCGCGACGCCAAGGATTTCCATGGATAACTTTCGGCGAGGAGTTTCCTCCTGCATTATTCGTATACATCTTCACCGCAAATCGGGCCTCATCCAGCCATCTTTCGTAAAACTTTAAAATCGTTCCTATATACTCGCGTCCCGATCGGTGAAAATGGAGTCAGCGAGGGATACGTCTCAATCGATTTCGCAGCGCAATTTTTTGTGTCTCTTTTATATTTTTTATATTTCATCTCTATCCTTTCTCTCTCTCTCTCTCTTTTCATAAGCTGAATAATGGGTGCTGGTTGGAAAAATCTACAACGTCACCAGGTATCTAACGAGTCGGGTGCCATTCTGTGCGCTGAAGAAAAAAGGAAAATGTCAAACGCGAGCACGAGGCCTTTTTTTCCTGCCCCCGGGGAAAATTTGGATATCCTCTCTGCTGGCGTTCTCTCTCGCGCCCCGGCGTAAGCCCGAGCTTGACAAAAGGACGAAAAAGGTGATAGAGCTTCCATTTAGGAAGCTCCAAAAGGCTGATTTTTCATAGCCCGTGGAAAATCAGCCACGGAGAGCTTTATTGGAATTCGTTTCTTGCCTCTCTCTCTCTTGCACACCCTTCATCTTCGCCCTATTTCACCCTTTCTCAGAGGGCTCATTACGTTTCCTCTTCCCCATTTTTTTATTCTCTCTCCGATTCTGTCAGAGGCGTCGCGAATTATTTTGGATTCGAGCGCGCGCGTCATTTCGGAGACACTAAACGCAAAAAGCGCTGCATCGCGCGAGTTGAGTGCGCGAAACGGGAAGTGCGCCAGAGGTTACATCAGCGAGAGAGACGCAGCACGTACGTGTGTGTGTGTTTAGTGTATCACCATCGGCAAAGTTTCGCGCGCGCTATACTTCGGTACGATCGACGCCCCGGGATTTCGGTCCTGGATTTATAGGCATTGGCAACACGCGATTGCAGTAATTCCTCGATCCGGATTTCATTCTGGTCGCTCCGAGAGGAGATCGAAGCTTCCTGTACACGTACGTGCTGCAAGAGAAAGAATCCTCCCGGCCCGGCGTGGGAGGATGAGCGGCCAGAAGACTCCAAGTGCTCCAAGAGTGGATTTCTCGCTTCGATTCCTCTCTTCGCTCTTTTTCTCCTCATCGCTCCTATACCCTGCTCTGCTCTCTCTCTCTCTGTCTTTGCCTTATTCCTTTTCCTTTTCCTTCCCGCCTTTTCATCCCTCCCGGGGATGCTTCGTTTTCGTTAAACGACATTCCGTTCGGCTACCGCATGGACTTACTTTTAATCACGGCGAAATCGAAGCGGAGCGTGCAATCGCTGCTACTGTGTGTGCTGGAACTTTGGTGAGCAGCGACTGGAAAGGACTGTAAAGGGAGAGAGAAATATCGCGAAGAAAAAAAGTATGGGGGAGGGAGTAAAATGTATAAGTACCCTCCGAGGTTGGAAAGTCGAGGGAATTCCATTACAGTAAAGAGTTACAAAAGAAAAAAAACACACACACACACATACACCGACTGCGAGGAAGGGGAAGTGAAATAAAAAGAATGAGAAAGCGAATTCGCGAGGACGAGACGCGGGGAAAAAGATCTCTTCTACATTTATTATATGAGAGAAATGGAGGCAGAATGCAGCTGAGAGAATACGAAAGAAGCGCAAATGAAAAAGAATAAAGGTGGAGGGGAAAAAAAAGAGTAGTGAAAATAAATAAGAAAGTGACTCTTTCTTTATTCGAGATATAATGCCATTCAATTGGTCCCTCTTGAAAAACCGATACCTCGCCTGTCTCGTTTTGAAGAACCTACTTCCACACACCCCCTTTTTACCCAACGTCTTATCAAAGGGTTTTCTTATCGATTACCCCCATATATAACTTGCAAATATTCTGTGAAACTAGCTGCATTAATTTATCATTAAAAGTTTAGAGACAAATTTTCTTTATATACCATTTCTCAAATGAAAAGACAATTCGCTTTAACCGATATAAAAATATTTACCGGATATATTTCAGTGTTGCGTTACGAGAGTATTATTTATATTTATCGCAGAAATGTGAGGAATGATCACGTGGGTTATGGTCGGGCTGCTCCTAGCTGCGGAAACAACGTGCGGCAGAAATCTCGTATCGGGGAACGAGAGCGGAACGAAGGAAGACACGACGAGACAGAAGAATGGCTTGAAGGGAACTTCACCGGACGAGGAAGACATCTATCGTGAGTTATCAATTTAAAACGTATTCTTTCCATATCGTATACTTTAAAGAGAAAAAAAAACACGAATTTTTTATGATTCTTCATAAATTCTCGCGTCACGAACTCGATTACCGAATGACTGATCGATAAATTCAGAAAATTTTTTAGAAAATTTTTAAACTACTTTTTCATTTTTATTCAAAGAACAAATTATGCTGAGAAAAGTAAAATATCAGCCAAACAACTAATTTTTTGATCAGTTTTTTTAATTTTTCAAATATTTGACAAAACGTTGAAGGTCTGCGATTTGTAGCTAAAATTTTCATTCATTCTATATTTTTTCTTATTTAAAAACTCGGTAAATGGCGGATATATACTTTTTTTTAATTACGCATTTTTTAATGACGAACAAAATGAGAGGTTTTTCATTTAAATCTGCAGTCTTTAATAACACAAAAACTCAAATAATTGTACATAATTGAAATTTTGCGGTATATGTTTGCGTGTTAATATTAGCACGTACTCAATCCAATTTTTTTTAAAGAAATTACTCGGTTAACTGATTTATCCAATATAAAATTTTTCTGCAGAGTTTTGTTTGGCTGGAGAGCCTATTCGATCAGAAATTTCCTGCAGATAAAGAAAATACTAATTATTCGAAGCGAGATCCAAAAATTTTTATATTGAAAAATTCAAAAAACTGATTTTTGGACCCCTTTCTATTTTTTCAAAAATCTTCAAGGCGTGATAACTTTTAAAATGATTGATATCTATTAACATAATTCCTGTACCATTCGCTTCGTTTTGTAAAAATCTTGAAAAAATCACCCTTAATAAAATTAATTTCATCAAGAGAAAGGAAAGATGTGGCAAATTGAAATTTTCACGGATCTACGAGACCCACTATGAGCAAAAGCCTCTGATCGTATAAGATCTTGAAATCGAAAAAAAAAAATTCTGAACGGATAATAGTAAGCTTTTATTTGGTTTTTTTAAAGTTCGGTTTATGTGGGTCGATTTTTCGATATTATACGCTCTATCGCGAGATTGAGATCTAGACTGAACATTCGAGTGCCAGGATGCGCGATAAGTGGGCAAGGATGAGAGCGGGCCGATGAATGGAGCGAACGAATTAATCAATGCGCCACTCGCGCAACGAGTGTCTAAAAATCGACGATTTTCATTCCATCTTCTAAATAATTATACTCCATTCAATCGATTGCTCGAGAACCACACTTTTCCTTCGCACACCTTGCAAAGAATTCGCACAGCTTTTTTTGCTTTCCGTAATCACAATAACGAGGTTTAAAAAAAAGTGCTCATAATAAGAATAGAGAATTATTTTCGCTTGGAAGAATTGAAAATTTTTTTTCTCCATTGCAGGTCTGACGTGTTACACTTGTGTGAATGTCAGCGACAACCAGGTAAATTTTTGACATAAATTATGAAAAAATTTAGCCACTTCAGTTGTGATAAAAAAAAAGTAATAATTAAACGTTTGATTTTTATCGCTTGAAACATATGTTTAATTGTTAATTATAAAGTCTGAAAGATGAATATATATAGATGTAAATTATTTTAATCGACTTAGCAAGTGGTATACAACTATCGCGTTTTCACGAAACCGAAATGTGGCAAAGCGGGGCTTTTTCCATCATCCGATTGCTTTTTGTTCTAAAACCGAGGAAAATTTCGGCGAATTTGGCGTCGTAGGTTTTCATATATCTACGCGATTGCATCTCCATTCGGAATCGTCCACTTTGATTTACCTTCGGAGTTTAGCACGGGCGATCGATCTTCGATTCACCGGCGGAGCCACAAACTCCGAATGACATCTGCCGAAAACTCCCCTTTCAATTTATATCCGACCACTAAATTTCAAAGGGGCTCCGGGCAAAAGTTATCCGCAGTTGTACCGCTAATAAAACCGGATGCGATCCCCCGCGAATCCTCGTTCCTCCAACTTTTAACGTAAATTTACAGAATTCTCAAATGTAAACCCCGTTATTTCAACTTTACCGCCCCTCTTTTTTCCCCAAACTCCGAAAGCATATACTATATATCGTATATATAAAAGCAGCATCCGCCCGGCGTATGCGCGCGTACAGCGAATGTTTTAAATGCATATATATGTCTAGTTATTTGTAATGAATAAACGCCCGAGTGCGTTTTTCCTCTCTATTTGTTGTTCGCAAACCGAAGCGTTCGTTAAAGCGCAAACTGATTTATTATGCATCGTTATCTCGCGAGCAACGAAAAAATGGGTGGGCTCATTTTGGAGCAATTATACATTTAACGCTTTTCACACCGTGTCTCTTTATTCCCGTCTTTCCTCCTCTTTTTTTTCGGACACGATCTCTATTCCATGATGGGTTCAGGATGAACGGGTTAATTTCTTCAACGACAAAACTAGCCAATGTGTACATCCTCGAGAAGTAGGACAAGCACTCTCGACTCGGAAAAAGTACACACATTTCTTGTTTTTTATTTCTTATTTTCTCGGTTTTTACCACTTTTGACATCCGGGCCTCTCTCGGATTCCCGAGTCTCGAGTCGAGTCGAGAGAGGGAGAGAGAGAAATGAACCTATCAAGGTAGTAGAATCTCATCAACGAGTTTTTCTTGAAAATCAAGTTTAAATCCCTACACACCCAAAATATATCATCAGCAATAACTATACTGATCAAAACTTCCAAATGGATTCGCTTATCCACAAGATTTCAGACATTTTGAATAAAAAATTGCTAACTTATGGAAAAACGTAACTTTTCGTGCGTGCATTTGCTCGAAAACTGCTCGTGACATACACAGGTTACGCTTATGTTTTTTTATCGAAAAGTAATTTTGTCGTATTTCTTCTCTAGCTTCTGTGGTTTTTCGATCAAAAAATTGGAAAATATTATTTCTCTCTCGCCCTCTCGGTTACAATCAAATTTTCAATCTGCGGTATAAATATGTACTCCGATCGTATAGTTTTTCTGGTTTTCAATTTATACAATTTATCTGTGCCGCAGATGTGCAACAAATGGGCGATAGATACTCCCTGTCCGACAGGCGGCAGGGACTTTTGCCGTTCGCTGCACATCCTCGACAGTCGTGGAAACAGCGTGTTGGTAAGAATATAAAAGAAACAATGTCATCAGTCCTGAATTTTCGCTACCGCATACGATTCAATTTGAATGAACTTTATTTCATCGATATATTAAGGTGTAGTTCGATCACTTTTTTGTAGCCAAGAGAGTGAATTAGATTGCAAACATATACGTGCTATATTTATTGTATTTAAAAAAAAAACCTTGGAAAGACAATTTTGATTATTTTCGCCAAAACGCCAGATGATCGGACTGCATTAATGAAAAAAAATATTCGTCGTAAATTCATAAAAAAATTACCTCTAATAATTGGCTCGAATGTTAATATACGATCATTTCGTATTTCTTGCTCGCTAGCGTGTACAATTTTCAATGAAGTGAGCGAAGAAAGGGAGAGGGGCTGCGATGATTTTTTGCCCGCGTTAAACGGGAGCACCAGACGCGACCCTGAGTTTTGCGTTTGCAAAGTTAAGTTTTCAGTTGACCGCCAACTGAAAGTATATAAACGATTTAAATAAAAAATTGTGAGCGCGAGAGAGCGGGTCGTATCGAATTTCGATGACCTAATTATAAAAGGAGAGAGAGAGAGAGAGAGGGGTCAGCGTGTCGCGTCTGGATCGTTCGCAACGCGAGGCAGGTTTCGATCGGGCCGAACGTTGGAACCGTTGGGAGCTGCCATTTTTTCTCCCCTTATTTCCTCCTTTTTCCTCTCATTTTCCGTTTTTAACTCGGGCATCGCTCGAACGTTCTCCCAGCGTCGGAAATTCGCATCAAACTCGCCACACACGTATCCTCTCGCTTTAATTTATGTGCAAAAAATACGAAGCGTGACGAAATAGCGAGGTTAGCCTAGTTAAACACACACGTTGCATATCTTTGCTTCTGCTCGACAGGTGAGCAAAAGCTGCGCGAACAGCTCCGAGTGCAGTGCAGCATCGGTCGGTTGCATACCCGTCGACACTCAAAAGGTACGGAGCCTCCAATTTTTTCATTTACCGCGCAACATCTACGCCGTTACTTTCACCACTAAATTTAATTAATTATTCAAGAAACTCGATACTATTGCACACTTGGAATAAATTATATAGAATAAATCATCTTTATTATCTCTATTATACTATATTATTATAGTTCAAGCGTAAAAATATATTTAATTGCAAAATAATAAAATCTATAATAATTATTTAACTTGATGCATGTATAAATATATTGAAAATTCTTTGAGATTTTAAAATAGCTTCTATTAAATGTATAAAAAATGCCTAGTGTTGATTTTATCATTTTATCATTTTATCATTTTTTGCAATGTGTCAAATTTTTTTGTTTTCTTGTAATATGAAAATATTTGAAAAATGAAAATATCGGTTTCAGATATGCATAAGCTGCTGCGACATGAGCTACTGCAACGTGGAGTCACCGACTAATTCGACAAACGCGATTGTGACGCGACGTAGACGGGCAAAATCGAAGAAATCGAAGCGCAAGAGACCCGGCGTAAACGGTGCTGTCGAGAGCCCGATAACGCGATTATCATCAAGTTCACTCGGCCTCTGGCTCTTTGCCTCAATCCTATATGCATATCATTGTTGAAGAGGAGACAATTTTTAGCGAGAGACAGGAGAACGAGAGAATAAATGCGAGGGGTGTAACATTATCAAATTGGGCGAATGAGAAAACTTTCGAGCAAAAAAATTTTAAAAACCACACGGGATAGCGAAGAATACACGTGAAAAATAAAGAAAAAAGTAATGGCAACAGGCGTGTAGCGGAATCTCCGCTCCCTCTCATCTTCTTTCGCCGTGAAACTAAGTAACAGAGCAAAAGCGCACGAAAACCAAAGAAAAAAAAAAGTAACGAAAACCAAAAGAGAACGAGCAAAAAAGAAACGCGAACAAACAAAAGGAATTGTTTTTTCTTCTCGTAGTTTAAAGTAGCTATGCCTATGCCTTGTTAGAGCGAACTGTGAGAGCGCGAGAGATCAGAAGCGAATGAAAAAAAGAAAAAAAAAGAACAGAGCTGGATATGGAGAAGACTAATTTTTTTCGCACGCGTAGGAGTGAGAAAGGAGAACCGACGAGCGAAAATGAGATCAATTATCAAAAATAACAAGAAAAAAAAGTGACAAAAACGAAAAAAAAAAGAAGAAGAACCGTGTAGTAGCAATTTTCAATTTCAATTGTAAGATTCGAAGGGCGAGTCGATCGGAATAGTTTCAATTATTAGTACGGTGCCTCGAAGAATAACAATGAAAATCGAAAAACCTGAGAATATACTTCTAAGACAGAAAAAGAAAGAGCGAGGGAGGAGGGAAAAAAAAGAATATGCGTGCGCTTCGTAATTACGGATTAATGGGCACATTGACGCGTCATTGTACGCGTACATGTGTGGGAGGGAGGGATAATAGTTACGGAATTACCTGGTGCGTGAAATGAAGAGAAATGATGGACGCGTTACGGAGTTTCGAGGTCGGGGGAGGTCCAAGGCGAGGGAAATCCAAATTATTGACGAGAGCGCGACGCGACACATACCTAAAGCTATTTACATAAATACCTATTGACTCGCCTACCGCAGACTACTATTGCTATTACGATTATTATACTATTATTATACATATTATATATATATACATGAATAAATATATTATACATATATATAAATATTGAAAAAACAAACAAACAAATATATATATATATTGAATTATGATATAGACACTATACATTGTTTCGGCATAATGTAAAACACTGTTGGTAATGAAATAAAGATTAATTATACTTGTCATACCGCTATCGCTGCTGGAATGGAAATCTTGGGCCACGCGTGCAACAATGCGACCGGAAATTGTCTCGAAGCGGCAGCATCTCCGCATCGAGATTGCATCGCGCGGCCTCCGCAAAATAATCGAGAGTCTCTCATTAGCTAGCACGGTCGTTGGGCAAAATAATGTCAGCGGGGAAACAAAAGATGGAAAAAATGTGCGGAAAAGCGTAGAAACAATTGGGATTTTTTGGCGTTTTCAAACGCTGCTCGGAGAGCAAGAGCATTTGAAAAATGCGTTGGGAAGGAAAGTTTCTTGCTTATCGGCCCGGAAATGATTTTGTAAGCGAGAGGGGAGTTTTGCGGCGACAAAAGTGGTCGGTGGTGGCATCGAACGGTCGCGGAGCGAGGCTCGTCGGCGCTCACGGAGAAATCTCGCGAGAGAAGACTCGCCTGTCGGTCGTCAGGCGTCTCTAGGGTCAGCGGCGCTTGCGCACCGACAAAATCTATATTAAAATGGAGGAGAAGAGTCGGGTCGCGGAGCGAGAGACCAAGAAGGATGATAATCAGGAAAAAGATGTCAAAAGCAAAAGGTACGTTCCGATAATAATGTTCACAAGTTTTCGCGACGCGCACACTAAACGTATAATCCGTCTCACAACGTTGATAACTTCGGGATCCGTCCGCGTGTGACCCACGAGGTTGACGAGGTCGACCGGCCCCGTTTCCCTTTCGACAGACAGGGACTTGCTTTGCCACCGAACCAAAAAATTAATTGTCATTTTTATCGTTTATTCTGAATATCTCGGGACAATCTGACACGGTCTACGTTCGTTCGAAGCAGTGACTTAGCAATAATCATGAAAACGGGATCGAACGATCGTGCAAAAATATAACAGTGACAAAGTTGACAACGCCTACGAAAATTATCACATTTGACTAGCGCCGTGTACCTCGTGTTTCGCGATTGTTGTCCCTTCGTTGTCGAATTATTCATCAGGAACGTGAAAAATAATCGAATCCGTTTCTCATTTCTCGTGTAATTGAAAATCCTCTATTTTACGTAATGTTCACTGCGCGTGACGCAGAGGTTATGGTTCCCTTCAATACACGTAGGTTATGTGTGTCAAGAGACGTAACAGCGTTGCGTATTTGAAAAAAAAAAATGCAACGCTTGAAACCCAATTGAATCGGGCGCCGAAATGAGAGCGTTTCATTGGCTATCGACGAATTTACGAATCATCGCTGACATGAGACGCGTTTTACGTATTTTCACGGATTTCACGTTGTTTACGAATAATATGGAAATTTTGACATTTATCGTCATGAATTTTAATTGCTGTTTTGCACTTAAAGTCTTATTGTCGTTTTCGAGGGAAAAAATTGATTGGGATGCATGATTGTTAAGTTCGAAGAAGCGGGATCGCAAGAAGAAGAATCAAGCGGCAAACTCGACCTCGACGGCTGATAATCACAATGAGCTCGTTCCCCTCGGCGGCAGCGGTGCGGTCAGCGCGGCCGGAGGAAACGCGAGCGCCGGTGCCGAAGGAACGGAAGACGGTGCTTTACCGGCGACGATTAATATATCGATAAAAGATATTAAAATGGCGATAGAGGTATTCAACATTCATCACAAACCCGCGAAAACTCAGGAGGAAGCGATGCAAAGGTCTTATCAATTTTGGAGCACTCAGCCAGTGCCAAAGATGGGTACGTTTTTTCTCAATTAAAACGATGCCGTAGATCCTAGACACTTGTAAAACGCGATTCAAACTTCTTCAATTCTTTGTCAATGAGAATAATATTTGTTTAGCCCACGCAGGTTAATGGCAAAAATGGGTTGATCTTTGAATTTTTATGAAATATCAATAATTTTCATGTTTGAGCGAATCGCGTTTTGTGTCACGTGGTACATTTACGGCATCACCTTAAAACGATGCCGTAGATCCTAGACACTTGTAAAACGCGATTGGTTCAAGCTTCTTCAATTCTTTGTCAATGAGAATAATATTTGTTTAGCCCACGCAGGTTAATGGCAAAAATGGGCTGATCTTTGGATTTTGACGAAATATCAATAGTTTGTAATCTACGGCATCACCTTAAGACGATGCCGCAGATCCCAGGCAACTGCCTGGAAAACGCGATTGGTTCAAACTTCTTTAATTTTTTGTCAATGAGAATAATATTTGTTTAGCCCATGCAGGTTAGTGCCAAAATTGGGCTGATCTTTGAATTTTTATGAAATATCAATAATTTTCATGTTTGAGCGAATCGCGTTTCGTGTCACGTGGTACATCTACAGCATCACCTTAAGGTAGTTCTATCAAAAAATCGTTTTCTTAGGATTTTGTTTAAATTTAGCAAAAACCTTCTTTGATACCATATGCAATTGTATATTAAATTTTAAGAAGTTTCACTACGTAGAACTCGAGATATCAATTGTCAAAAATCACTATTTTCTGCAGTCTCCCATAAGAGCACGCGTTTGATATTGCAATCTTCAACTTTTGATATCTTCTGGGTAGTGGAACTTGTTGAAATTTTTCACAGCTCTTTATTTTATTTCAAAGAAGCTTCCTCAAGTTTTTAAAAAATATCCTAAGATTACGATTTTTAAAATTTTCATACATACGTAACGAGTACAGGTGACCTTGGATGACCTTGAATTTTGAGTATGTTGTTTTTAAAAAAATTAGCAACAACTTTTCTTAATAAACTTTTGCTAAAAATCACATGGTATCAAGATAATATGACATAAAAACTTTTTTTTTGACTGTACTGATAGAACTGCCCTAAGGATGTTGAGCTCGTAGAACAATAAATCAAAAGTTTGGCGACATTTTTCCCCCATACAAAGACGTTTGAGAGTAAAAAACGTATTTAAAATTCAAAGTCGTCCAATGACAGGTCAATTCTCTATGTGATTGCACAAAAAAAATGATGAAATTTTTTTGAAAAATTTGATGAAGCTTCTTTAACGCCATACAAAGATCAGTGCAAATTTTCACTCAAATTAGGAAGCTCGTTACTGAGATATTTATTATACAAAATTGCAACTTCAAACACCTGCTCTTATGGGAAGGTAGAAAAAATAGACATTTTTAACAATTAATATCTTAATGAGGAGCTTTCTAGTCGTTCTAAAATTTTTACACAATGTTTTAGAGATGTTACTTAAAAATTTTCAAAAATTTTCCATCATTTTCGATTTTATTTGAACTGGACTGATTACAAAAACCGAGAAAAGTGACTACTTTTGTGTCGAGTTGTTTCTAAATATATGATAAATGTTCATATAACATTTTCAGATTTGTCAGACTCTAAATTCTTATTGGGAATTCTTATATTTGGCTTTAATATAAACGAAAAGCGGTGAAATCACTTTTTTCAATACATTAATGAATACTAAATGTCAAAATTGTATTAAAAGTATGCTTAAACTGGTACTCAATATTACAATTTCACAAATTTATCATGAAAAAGCTATTTTTGTAAGAGACAGAGTCTCCGGTTAATCTTTAAGTAGTGCAAAAAAGCGAGTATTTAAAAATAATAAAAACTATTTTTCATGCAAAACGACAGAGGAGAAAATAGTAAAGAACGAACCTATCGAGCCCGACAATCCTTGCGTGAGAAAGGAACCTTACTCCCTGCCGGCTGATTTCCAATGGGACACCCTCAATTTGGACGATCCGCTCGTGCTTGCCGAACTGTACACGCTACTCTCCGAGAATTACGTCGAAGACGACGATGCCATGTTTAGGTTTGACTATCCACCGGATTTTCTAAAATGGTAAACAAAATATTTGGTTAATTTATCTTATATTGTTATATAAAGTAATCGTAATTGAGGAGAAAAACGAAACAATATTTTTTGTCAGGGCCCTTCAGCCACCCGGTTGGTGCAAGGAATGGCACTGCGGTGTCCGAGTTACGAAAAGTGGCCGACTGGTCGGCTTTATTTCAGCAATACCGGCGACGCAGCGCGTCTACAATCAGTGAGTCGATTTTTGACCTCTCAACGATTTTTATATTTCCCAATTCTTTCATTTCTAACGTAAGTTCTTTTTTTTTGCAGCGTACAAAAAATGGTAGACATCAATTTTCTCTGCGTTCACAAGAAATTACGCTCGAAGAGGGTCGCGCCTGTTCTGATCCGCGAGATAACGAGGCGGGTAAACCTGCAAGGTATATTCCAGGCGGTTTACACCGCGGGCGTCGTACTGCCAAAACCCATCGCCACGTGTCGCTACTGGCATCGTTCACTAAATCCAAAGAAACTAATCGAGATCAAGTTTTCGCACTTGTCGCGCAACATGACGATGCAGAGAACTTTAAAGCTTTACAAATTGCCCGAAAACACGAAAGTGCCTGGTTTCAGGAAAATGGTTTACACGGACGTTTCACAGGCTCATGCCATCCTGACAAAAGTAATTTTTCTTTATCTCTTTTCCTCGTAATTTGCCTATCGTAACGTCATATACGACTGAACGTAATTATTTTTCATCGGCAGTTTTTGGAAAAATTCGATCTCGCACCGGTCTTCACCGTTGAGGAGTTTGAACACTGGTTTTTACCCCGCAACGGAATCATAAATAGTTTTGTTGTCGAAAACGAAGGAAAAATAACCGATATGGTCAGTTATTACACACTTCCGAGTTCAGTAATGCATCACGCTACGCACAAGACGCTCAAGGCAGCTTACAGTTTTTACAACGTTTCAACGATCACACCATGGATCGAGCTCATGACGGACGCCCTCATCTCCGCGAGAAACGTCAGTTATAACAATTTTTAGTAAAAAATTCTTGCAAAAAAAGGTACTCGCAAATTCTTAAACTTGAAATGCTTTCTCTTCCAGTTGGGCTTTGACGTTTTCAACGCTCTCGATCTCATGGAGAACAAGGAATTCTTGGAGCCTCTTAAGTTCGGAATCGGGGATGGCAATTTGCAGTACTACTTGTACAACTGGCGTTGTCCGAGCATGCCACCGCACAAGATCGGCTTGGTTCTCCAGTAAAAGCGAAACAGTGAGAGGCAGAGGGCGCAAGAAGGAAAAAACAGCAAAAAAGAAAGGCCACGAGACTAAAATTCGGGGTCTTTGAGTTATTTTTTAATATCCCCCCATCCCACGCCCCCCTTCTCTTCCCCCCCCCTCCCCTCGCATTGGTCACGCTCGCTCCGATAGTGCTTCAGACAATTGTTCGCGCGTGAGAGAGAGAGAGCCTCGCGCGATGCAAATTCTTAATCGAGAGGATTGTAGGAGTCGCGGCGAGAGTTATCTCCGGGATTGAACTTTCGACGAAAACAATTTTCCGGGACAACCGCGTAAACGATAACGAGTCCCGGGCGCTGAGAAACGAGAGAGAGGGAGAGAGAAAAGGACGAAAGTACGTAGATCACGGAGGGACTAACGAAATCTCAGATCAACGCTAGAAACGAGGCGCCGAGAAGTATGCGGGACAGAACACGTGATTGATCTCGAAGTAGATAAACACAGGAAACAAAAATACACGACCCGCTCCGTGCAGTCTTTTGGAATAAAACGCAAGAGACATCGGTTATTATAAGAATAATAATAATGATAATAATATTAAAAAGAAAGCTAAATTAAAATTTTCAAGTTTGTTTTTATTTTTGTTCCTTGCTCTCTGGCTCGAATCGAAGCGTCGTCGCAGGCGAATAGATCGCAACGTCGGCACTAGAAAGTTGTTTTATCTTTTAGAGACGAAAATGTTGATTGGCTGGCTTCTAAACGATTCGTATACTCTGCTTGTCACTGATCTTTCTTTTCGAAAGATGAGAAATAAAGGAAACGAAAAAACGACGCAATCGTTGGCTCGAAATCGTCAAAAATACATTATTTCAAAAAGTACTTTTTTTCTGCCAATATAATTTAGAAAATGATTTAAAGTTTTCCAGATAAGAGAAAAAAAGAATGTTTGAAGGAAGGAAAATCGAAATGCTGGTGTATCGGAACCGGAAGTATCGCGTCACGGAAACGATAAAAAAGAAGAATGAGCTAAAAAAAATATTAAAAAAGTGAGGAAGAAAGAGGCATAATGGCCCGCGAGGTCTCCGGCGATAAAAAAAATGAATCAGCGAGGCGAGTGTCCCGCAGCGTGGCTGTTGACTCCGAGTGACGAGAGAACGCTACAAATTTGCATCTCACTGCTGGGACGCTGTATTCCGTGTTCAGAAGATAAGCGAGGATCTCCTTCCTCCCGTCCCATCGCTCTTTATCTCCTCTTTCTTCTTTTACCTTGCCAAAGTTCATGGACCTTGACAGTTGAACGCACGTGACGAGATCCAGCGACGAAAAAATGAAGAGCGATGAGGCAACGACGAACCAGAGGCGACCTGGTTCGAGCCGGTCAACACCGCGTCGAACGAAAAGATCAAGAAACCAACGAGAAAAATTCCAAACGGGAGCTTTAGCTTATTTATTTATAATCCTGAAAGCTTCGTTATTGAATTGAACTCGTGAATGCATCGAGTTGTCGCGAACAAGCTCCTCGTGCTCGACTCCATCGAATTATTTCTCTATTTTTTCGTTCTCATCTTCGCCAAATATTTCTTTAATCTCTGAACAACTTTTTTTTTTCATTCTAGATTTTCATATAATCTTTTCAAACGTATGCTTCGAGTAGAATTGATTACGAGCAAGGATAAACGTTCGACGAAGCCATTTTTTTACACGTATTTTTCTCCAAAAGGAAATGATTATTCGCAACAATTTTGTAACCTCGTCGAAAAGACCTCGGAAAGCTTAGTCGCCCTTATCGAAGCGAGAATCTCGCGAAGGCTCCTTCCTTGGCGACTTTGGGCTTAATTATGGAGGTCTCGCGCTTGACGTGACAAAATAAAACAAAGAATGTCGAAAATATCTTGATACCAATAGGCGAGCAAATTTCAAATTTTACACATGATTCAAAATTATGTCAAGATATGTCGGAGCTGTATCAACAGCATTAAAAATTCGTAAAAATTTTGAAATACTATTCATCAATTTGAAACACGTGAATATCATATTTTTTAAAAGTTCGTATACCATTCACGAGCAATTGGATAACAAAATCAGGTATTTTGCATAAATGCAGCCGGGTGTAAAAATCAAGCTGTGAGAACAGAACTTGTTTAATTTATTACTTTTGAACTACATAGACAGACCTTTTTTAAGAATTTATTTTCAATCGTGAAGTAACTGTCTACAAAGTCGCCAATTCAGATCGAATCATATTCTTCAATGGCCCATATATTTTACGTAAAAGAGTTCACTTGATTTTTCATAAAGCCAAATTCTGTTCAAAAGTCTAGTCACCGTGCAAACTACACATAAATCATCACTTTAAATTTATTGAAACAGAATAAACGGATTGAAGCTTCGTAAAATTTTACACGTGATTTAATATGAAATTGGAGAATGTCTGTACAAATTTTGAAAAAAACTCCACCTCAAGTGTCATTTTCACGCGATTTCCTGGAGGAAAGCTCAGAAAAATTTAAATAAAAAAACCATTTAAAGAGGTTGGCTACAAATGGCAAAAATAATTAACGTTTTGCATGTTAAAAGTATAGGGAAAGGAAATTTGTTAAAAACATGATAAAAATTAGAGAGAATGTTCTTTGTCACTAAAGAAATTTCTATAAATTTAGAAAAAAAAATCGTCTACATTATTTTCGAGTAATCGAGTGGTAAAGTTACGTCCTTATACACGAAATGTATATCTATATTGTCTAAAAATGGCTATTTCATGGTTCAATTATTCGGAAAATACGTAGACAAAAATTCTAAAAAAAAAATTGTATTCACGTATTTCATATGGAAGAATATTCTCTCCAAATTTGAACGAATTTATATCATTTCGTTATGTGAATATAGTCAACCTCCTTAAAATCGTTTCGAGAAAAAAGAAAAACTACCTCGAAAAATTCAAGAAACTAGGTGAAAGATGTCCAAAAATGATTTCGAGACGTTTTCGTAGATTGAAAATGACAAAAACTCAGAGAGTTTGTAATTTTCGTTGTCCGCGTCAATGGGCGGCCTATCCGCATCCTGCCGGTTACAATTTCGAACGCATACAGAGAGGAAACTGGAGACACACGCGCGCAGCGAGTCGCTCGTATACACTGAGAAAAAAGTTTGGTTGAATCAACTGAACGGGCGGACACGGATGGCGAAAGAAAGATTTACTTAATTTAACATGATATTTTTAAAATTCAACCAAACATTCATTTCCGTGTCTAAAACAAAAGGCATGGAAACAAAAATTTAGTTTAATCAAATAAATATCATGTTAAATGAACTAAATATTTATTTCGCCCTCCGTGTCCGCCCCGTTCCAGTTGATTCAAACAAACTTTTTTCTCAGTAAAGTCGTCCTTTTGAAACAGTTGCGGAAACGACGTTTGAATCGTCGAACAATGGCTCGTGCGTGCATCTGGTAAAACGCTCCTTCGTGGTGGTCGCGATAACGCGCTCGCGAGAGTGTTGGGCCAGTTCGCGTTCGCGCATCAGAGCCAAGAGTTATATCAGTTTATACGGCAATGGCGGTACCGACAATCGGACAAACGCGGTTCGCTCGCGCACTAATGTTTTATTTGTCTCTCCAAGAGACGGGGGGGGGAGGAGAGGCACGTGTGTCAACACACAGTTGAGAACCAACAAAGCCCGGGAAATAAATATAGGGATCGAATGACAAGAGCTTCCAGTCGGAATTGAGAACTCGTATTACCATCAGACACTCTCTTTTTTTCTCAATCGCTCTCATCTCTTCTATACACTTTCATGTTTTGTTACTTCTCGCTTTATTTCTCAATCGTTGGACTATCAGTTCGAACGGCTCGGGCATCGAATCGCCCAAGATTCCACAATCGCGATGCTCGGAATTATCGTAGCTGCTTTCACCATTGTCCTCGTCAATGACGTCCATGCTTTCTTCGGGTATTTAAACAAGAATTGCATCAAATAACATATTATTAATGTTTTATCGTTATCATACTTCTGTTGATAATCGGCATGCACTAAAACCGATTTCTCGATTCGTCAGCTTGGAAGGACTACTGACGGGCAGTACGGCCAACAGGGATTTCCAGGTCTACTGGAACGTCCCGACGTTCATGTGTCACAAGTACAACATGAGGTTCGAAGAGGTCTCGAGATATTTCGGAATCGTGCAGAATCCGGAAGACAAGTTTCGCGGCAGTGAAATCGCGATGCTCTACGATCCCGGAATGTTTCCCGCGCTCCTGCCGAATCCGAGCAACGGTTCGGCATATAGAATTAAACGCGATCGGCAGATAATTACATGCTCGGCCAGAGATATATTTACTTTTCAAAGTTGCAGGTTCTATTTTCATGCGAAACGGGGGCGTTCCGCAAAGGGGGAACTTGACGGCGCACTTGAAACGCTTTCGAGAGGAAGTCCTCGATCATATACCCGATCCGGAGTTTCGGGGCCTCGGTGTGATCGATTTCGAGAGCTGGCGACCGATTTATCGTCAGAATTGGGCGACGCTCGCTCCTTACCGGGATCTCTCGGAGAAGATCGTTAAAAAGAGACATCCCAGTTGGGACGACAAGTCGGTAAGGCGGGAGGCCGCCTGGGAGTTTGAGAAATGGGGGAAAACCTTTATGGAGGAGACTCTGAGGGTCGCGAGGGAGATGAGACCACGGGCCGCGTGGAGCTATTACGCTTTTCCATATTGCTTCAATTACACTCCGCATCAGACGAGCGAACGGTGCGATCCCAAGGTCTTGCAGGAAAATGACAGGTGACGTTTCAATACCCGACACTTGTGCTTGCCCCGATCGAAATCGCGCGTGCACAGTCGCTCTCTGCCCTCATTTCCATTCTCGTCTCCTCCGATGCGTACACATACACCAACAACTAAAAGTGTCTGATGCTTTTTACATCCGCAGAATGTCTTGGCTATTCAACAGCGAAAACGTAACTCTACCGTCCGTCTATCTTCGATCTAATTTCAACGCGAGAGATAAAGTCGGAATGATAAGGGGTCGAATCAACGAGGCTCTCAGAGTATCCAGAAAAAGGAAACCCAGGAGCAGAGTCCTAGCTTACTATTGGTACAAGTATCAGAATCAGAAGGACGTTTTTTTAACTCGGGTGAGACTCTCTTCCTTCATTTTTCATCCTATATACGATATATACCATCTTATTTTACAAGACTGACAAATATGTACTTGCTGTCGTACAACTAAATATATTCATATTAATATTAAAAAATTTATTCGTTAAATAATAAGTATGATTATCACTTTTTGGTAAAACGTAAACTCTATTTTTATTTTTCTTAATGTTCCTACAGACACCACATTTTTCTTTCTCGCTATCTTTATGACTTTGGACTCGTATAATTTGGAGGAAGACTTTTTTAGACTGGTGGGGAAGATATTTTTGAAGTCTGTGAGGGCAGTTCGTTAATTCTACTCTTGACATTATTCTTTCGTATTTCATCTTGAATGTAGCTGCTATATAAAAAAATTGACTATTTTGGAATAAATTTATTCCAAAAAAACTCTTGTAGTTTTAAAAAGCCAAATTTGGCTTAAAATATGGTCTTGAATAGAGAAGTGAAGAGTAGAGTTAACGTATTGCCATGCGAGACCGATCTTTTTTGTTATATTAAAATATCTAAATTTTACGTGGTGATATCTATCCTTCACAAATAATTTTTTTGTGGATTTTTTTCGAAGAATACAAGATTTACAAGAATCAAGTCGATAACTAAATTATTTTTTAATAAAAAATTGTTTGTTATTAATTTGGAAAATTTGATCCCCGATACCGAAGAAGGAGAAGAATCACAAATGATTATTTGCATTTTTATTTCCTTAAAGAATAAACGAGATGAAAATTTCAGGAGGACACTGTGAACGCGATTCGAGAAATAATGGAGCGAGGCGCGGACGGTTTCGTGATATGGGGCAGCTCGTTCGACCTGAACAACAGAACAAAGTGCCAGGACTTTCGGGATCACTTGAACGAGGTGCTCGGCCCGGCGGTCGTCGAAGTCAAAGAAATGGCGAATCAGCGAGTAATCGTCGATCTGATGATGGCGGAAAACTCGACGGAGGTCGAAGATCGGAACGCGACGAGTCGAGAAAACTCGCTCGACGTTAGAGCGTTGTCGAGGCCGTCGGCCATGATCGTTCCTTGACGAGCTCAACCTTCGAGCGACTCTTCGCAGAAAAAAAGCGAGAATACCTGTCCCCCGATAAAACAAAAAACGAACGATACGGAAGAAAAGATTCTCGCGATGAAAAAGTCCTTAGGAAAAGCTCCGAAAGATCGCGATTTGCAAGGTCGATCGCAATCGGCGTTCGGCCATTTTCTCGAAAGACGAATCAATCGAGAAATCCTCACGCATACAACTGAATGTACAAATAAATATTATTTTTGCACATCCCTCGAGTTTCAATGGCGAAAAAAAAAGAAAAAATGTAACACATATAGAGTGTGTGTGTTCTCTTTGACGCGCGACGAACGCGATGAGAATCGATACGCGACATTAAATATTCGGTTCGGAGCGACCGACGTCGACTCGCGTGTGGATTTAACTCCGAGAAAGTCGAGCGCAACGGCAGCCCTGAACGCCTCAATGTACATTGTGCGTAGCAATTTTACCGATCCGGTGCGAAAAGTTGTTCCGTACGCGAATCGGTTGGATACGCGGGCCCTGCTCGATGCGGGACTTGCGGCGTACACGGAGGAACGTGGATCGGGGATACTCGAGAGATGCTGTGAGAAAGAGTGAAAAAGATGTATATGAAAAGAGAGAAGGAGGGGGGAGAGAGAGAGAGAGGAGAGAAGTGAAACGATGGGCAAGCGAGCTCGAGAGATCGGGGCCCGTCGTTGCTCCGCGATCGCGGAGTACGCAGTACATAGTGGGCCCGCGACATCGACGGACGTTACTCGCGGTCCGTTATTGCGCACCTTACCCCGGAAAAAAAGCCTATCGCGACTGAAAAAAAAAAGAGAGAAAAATCGCGACGAGTGTCCCGAATCGCGAATTTTCCGTTTCCATCGACAAAAAACGTGACCCGGGGCATCAATCGGGAGTTACGGTGGATCGTGAAAATGTTCAGTGAGGATTAAAGATCAACGTACGAGCGCGAACCTAGAGAAATAAACTTCCGGTAAGAATTCAGCCGTCGTTGCAGAAAATCTGTATACGAATAAGCGACAATATTGTTGCCGAAAAAAAAGAAGGGAAGAGCGATTTTGAGCGAGATTCGGCGTTAGGAAAATAAAATTGATTTGCGCAAATTTTATTGGGAAAATTGTTTTTCCGCGCGACGCAATTTGGCTCTATCTCCGCGATTTTTCCCCACTACCGCGGGATATTTTTCTCGTTTCCTCTTTTTCAAGAACCTCTCTCGATCTTGTCCTCGTGACTGCTCGAGAGTGCGCGAGGAACAAGCGTACTCGTCGTGTGTTTATACACCGCGCTTATATTAATACGGGCCGGGCGTGCGTGTGTTGAGCGTCTATTATAAAAAAAGAGGCGAGGTGAGTGGTGGTATCGGTCTCTCGTGTGTTCACCACGGCAAAGTCGAGTCGGTTAATTACGATCCACGGGTGTGAGGATCTCCTCGTTTTTTCCTTCATTTTTTTGTAACCCCTCTCACTTTTTTTCGCTTTATTCCGGCTAGTTCGTCGGCGGGCTCGGACTCACAATACGCGCGCTGCCGCCGGGAGAATCGAGATCCTTATCGGGCGGGCTCGAAGGGTGATGGAAATCCACGGATCGGTGTCTCGTCTGGAACTCACGTTTCATTATATGCCCGGGCACACCTCGCGCGCGGATACCCGAGACACTTTTATCAGACTCGAATTTTTTACCCAATTTAGAAATAAGCCAGCGAACGATCGCACACGAGAGAATCCCAGCGTTTATATATTTTTTCTTTCTCTTCCTTTTTTTTTTAATTGGAGCGCTCGACTCCGAGCTCCGTCCCGAGGCGCCAGCTTTCTTATCCTTCCGAAAAATCGTTGAGAATCTCCGGTGTTAGATTACCCGACTCGATAGTCCGCACACGGCGAAAGTTCCATCTCTCCTCTTTATTTTTCTCCTCTTATTCCTTTTTTATCGGGCCTCGATTGCGGACCTTCCTCCTCCAAGTCCTGAAAATTCGATCGTATTTGTCAGTCTCCTCGAGAACATGTACCGCAGTCGAGAACCGGATACTCCAGGATCGAATTTTCCAACTCGAGAATCAGCCGACCGTTTTTTTTTTCTTCATTCGCGTCGCTTTTTGGGGAATTTGAGGATAGGAGCGAGCAATGTTAACCAAGACAAGAGGAAAATGTACGAGCGACTTGGATAACTCGAGAAGGAGAGAGAGAAAGAGACGGAATCGAGATCAGTGACTCCAAATGACCGCGAGAATGCTTGGGTTCCCACTTGAGTTCTCCACGAGGCCTTACAAGGGAAAGTTACCGGACTGGCCCCTTTTTCCCGCCCAGAATCACATCTCTCTCTCTCTCTCTTTCTGGTCTCCGACAGCGGTTCTCCCTGTCTCGTGCAACTCGCGGTGACATTCCATTTAATTATCCTAAACTCTTTGACGCGACGAGATCGAACGAACGGGGCTCTCTCGTGCCAGAGTGGAGGCCCTTCCGAAGATCCGGACCCGAGATAACGCGCGAGCCGATATATATTCGGCTCGGAGCGTCGCCTTAGGTTTAGGATGAACCTTCTTTATTTCGGAAATCTCTTCGACGCCGCGATTCTCATCCCCGATCCCTTCGGCGAGACTCCGCGAACTTGGAACGAAAATCCGAGAAACGGCGGACCCCTGAAAATCGGCCCAGTCATTCCCCGATGAGCAGCGCCCGAATTTACCGTAACCGGAGTATAACGGATCTCAATTAAGTGACGCGCGATATACACCGGAAAAATATTAATATCGGAATCTTTCGAAAGTTCAAGCGATAAAAAGATATCAATTGAATTTCGATCGTTTTTCACGTGAAAATTATTTTTCAACTTTTTTCACTAAAATTTAGCACGCGTTCGGATTAATGTGACACCTAACTTGTGACCAAATTTTAATAAAATTCATCGTCCAGAAATAGTAATTTTCGTAACTTAATTCTCATGAGACCGCGTGTAAAAATTATAATTTTACACAATTAATATCTCGATATCTATTCGACGAAGCTTCCTTAAATTTTGCAAATCTTTTTATAATATGTCAAAGAGCGAAAATTTTTTTATGAAAATTTTCATACCGATGAGTGCATACGGAGTAAATATATAAATATTAATACATCAAACACGGAATATATAGTGTATATTATATTTCATTGAAAATATATTTTCATACGATTTGCAATAAGAATTGGAAAATGAAAATATAAGTTTAGCTCAAAATTTAATTTGTCAAAGTTTCCATAAATGCAAAAATGGCTGAAAGAGAGTATAAACATCCCCCCGAGCAGTTGACACTAGAGCAGCGTCGCGAGGAGTGTTGTTCCTGCGAGAGTCTCTTCCGCTCGGCACATCAGCAGAGGGTGAGAGAATCGCCTCGCTCGTGACGCGCTTTCGAAAAGAATAAACGAGAGGAGGGATGAGGAGGATTATAAAAACAACAATGTCATTACATTTTAACGACCTGTTCCCGGGTTGCCCCCCACCCCGTTAGATTGTGAGAGAGTGACGGAGGGTGGAGGGGGGTGGAGAAACCCGTGGTCGGGCATTAAGGCGTTTCGGGTAGCTTATACCTCTCGCGCCCGGAGTTTCGGTATGTGCGCGCCGCGTGGTCAGCACGAGGCGCTCTGCTGTTGGCCCTCGTTCAACAGCAGCAGCAGCCCGGAGAGGAGTCGGCGGCGCACACGTAACCGCGGCCGAGGGCATGTAAGGCCCCGTTTCGTGTAGTACGAGCAAGAGGAAAGGGGGAAACTGGGGAAGGAAGCGGGAGGATGGGGCCGCGAAGAATATAAGAGTGCCGCTTCTGGAGCTCGCTCCCGTGGTGAATCGCGCGGGCCGTTCCGCAGGAGGAACGGGCAGATGAGGGGGAGGGGGCGGAGGAGGCCCTGCTCACCGGCAAATTAGTATGGGTGAAGAAACAAAAGCAAGGCAAGTGGCCCTGGGGGGGCCCCGAACAACCCGCGACCGCCGGAAAGAGCAAAAGAGCGTTTACACGCATACGCGCCCGCCCGCGAATGCGTGTGCGCATCCAGCACACACTCGAGGGCCAATAAGAGCCGAGCCTTCCGATAAAAAAAAACAAAGAGTTGAGATGGCGCCACACGTTCAGCGTGTTTTCGGGCCATCCTCCGGCGCTCTTGTCTCAGCTTCTTTTGCCTTTTTACTCCCCCCCAACCCCTCTTCTCTCTCATTCCAGCACCCTCTTTCCTCGCTATCTCTCTCTCTCTCTCTCATTCATCTGCTCTTCCATACATATACTTCGTCGTCGTTTCTCCGATCCGTCCTTTCGGCCAATCTCTTCTTTCTCTTTTTCGCGCTTTTTCACTTTTTCTCGATTTTCGGAAAAAAGAATTTCTTTTTCTCCGCTTCGGTATTCCGACGAGAATTTCGAAGCCTGTTCGCGTTGAGTGCATTGTCGTGTGTGCTCCGAGTTTCTCGCGTCGTGTATTACGCCCAGCGAATGCTCAAACTTATTTTATTATTTTCGATTTCACCTTTTCGCTCTCGATAAATCCGAAATCGCCCCGAGAACGGGGAAAAAGCGCCGCCACGCTGTGTTTTGATTTCGTTCCATTTGTTTTGTTTTCCATCTTCCGTCCGAGTTGAATGTTTTATCTCCGCGGGCCCGGGATGACGCCGGAGTCCCGTTAACTTTAACGACCCGACTGGCCCAACACGAAACACTGGGGGCTCCGGGAGAGAGATAAGTAATAAGGATAATGTAAAAACGGAGAGCCGGATGAGATGCGAATAAAAAAGATGAGGAAGGGAACGGGAGGAAAAGAGATGAGAAGCAACCAAGCGTGGCGCCACACATTCCCTTTTCTCCCTTTTTTTTCCAGCTCGCCCCGGCCGCGTCGCCACGGTTCCTCTCTTCCCCATCCACCCATTTTCCTCTTCTCGCCGGTGGTAATTCACCCAAATATCGACGCATCTTCGATGCCAATAAAAATATATATAATCATCGGACAAAATATTTTATTTTTCAGCGCTCGACCGCGATTAAATAGATATTCAGCGCTCTGTCGATCGTCTCGTGGGCATATATACGTACGATTCTCGGGGACAATTTTTTCCTCAAAAACGGAGTTTCGTTGGTCCGGCATCCGACGGAATCGTGTCTCGCTCGTATTCGGCTAGATTCCCTAGCAGACGGCCTTCGAGATCTTTTCGTATTTCGAATACTAATCTGTGTTTCTGGAATTCTCGCATTCTCTCTTCATACTTTTCTTTCTCTCTCGCTCTTTTTCCATCGATGCCTGAACAACAGAGTGAGATCAGGCTCCTCTGGGTGTCATCCTCGCCACAAATAGTTATACTCATCCTTTATTCCATTTCTGCGCATATTTTACATAAATCGAGAAAAGAGATAAAGTGTGGGCGATGACGCAAACCCTACTCTTGCCTTCCGAGTTACAAGAATTGTAACGGGGGATCAAAAATGCGAACGATTCCGCGAAAGATATTACGATAATCGATCGAACAAAGGAAAAATCGAGCCGAGAATTTATCGTTGCCATTCTAAATAGCACATTCGCTTCTTCGAAAATCTATTCGATCAATTTTTTTAAATCATCGAATCAAATGAAAATAATGTCCACTATGTCTGCAATTTTACATGCAATTGCTTCACTTCCAAAATTTTACTGCAAGTATTTCTCCAATTAAAAAAAAAAAGAATTCATTAACAAATTCAAAAAATGAACGAGTGAAATAAGATAATTCTCAAATAGATTCCAGTTGCGTAAAATTCTACGTCGAAAATTCAAAATATATTCTAATTAAGAAAAAAAAAAGCAGATTTAAAAATCATCGAGTGAAATAAGAATATTTAAGGAGAAAAGTAAACATGGAAGCGCGAGATAAAAGTCGCGAGCAATTGTACGGCCTCGAAGGCTCGGAGAGGTTTTCACAACGGAGAGTTTCGCCGTCGTGAAACGCTCTGGAGGAAAAATGAGAATGGCGGGGGGCGGGGGGAAAGAGATGAGACGACGAAGCAGCTCGGATGCGAGTGGCCCTCGAGCGCGTACGATGCGTTTTATAAAGAGTTTCGCGGGATCGAGCGAGCGGGACGTTCACGTCGCGAGGTCTCACAACTCGGGCTCTCGCTGTAAAATAACAGAGAGAAAAATATGGCGGCGCGGAGGGGAAAAGGACGTGTGCGTAATACTTAGTACGGAAAGCGATCGGAGCCGCGCGAAGATGGAAAAAGGAAGACGTTCGTGTGTATAAGATGAACGTTCGATCTCGTGTGCGTAAGCGAGCGTGCGTGTGATAAAAGTGAGTTTGTATCGTGTATGCCCGAGGCGCGTTGTACATATTTATAAGCTGTATGGTAAGGTACGTGCGTACGCGGATTGTAAACAGCGCAAGGAGGTAAGAGCCCGAAGTAGGGAGAACGAGTTTTCCTTGCCTCGCATGTCTTTTTTTTCGTCCACGAGTCTCTAGGCGGCTCCGTCCCGTTGAATTTAAGATCGAGAATAGATTCGCGAGCATGCGCGGAACACTGGCCAATCGCGTCGCGCCGGGGCGAGCGGTGGGGGTCGCGCGGAGCTCAGTCGCGAGCGGGACTCCGTCGCGCGAGGAACGACAGGATTCGGCAAATCTCCTGGAACGACCGTATAGGAGGCGGTGATTCTTTTTTATTTTATTATTTTTCGGCGAGCCGGGTAACACTCCTCGTCGCACGAGGCAAAGTGATGAAGAAAAAAGAGAAGGAAATGAAATAAAAGGAATAAGAGATGGAGAATAAAATGAGATTGGCCGTTGGGAGGAGTGTGTTGGTACGAGTCGGACGTGTGTGCGTGATTGTGTCGGCGGTGAGGCCTTTGTAGCGCCTCGAGGGCCTCAAGGCGCGTCAAATTTGGTTGAAAATCAAATTAATCTCGCGTGGCATAAGCCTGCGGAGGGACAGAGAGGCTTCGCGGGCCCTCCTCTGCGATCATCGGTCCTCTCGTCTCTCTCTCTCTCTCTCTCTCTCTCTCTCTCTCTCTCTCTCTCGTGTGTGTCTCTCGCGGTCGTAGAGGCGCAAAGACACACGAGCAAATCGAAGCCACTCGAGCGACCGGGCCCTCTATTCACTCGCGGCTACACACGTACACACATACGTAAACGCGCGACGCCTCGAGAATGCCGACTCCCACTTCGACTCCGGCCGAGCTCACGGGGCCCAGAGGCGAGAAGAGAAGGTGGCGCAGCAACAAAGAGCTTTGGACTTCTGACCGTCCGTCTCTCAGGGACGGACAGGCCGATTTATGCGTTTCCAATCCGGCACTATATTCTCGGAACCTCTTCCGACGAGATTTTTTTTTTCGAAAAAGATGAAAAACGCACCCGGACGCAGGGCGAAAGAGCGAGAGAGGATGAGCGAGAGAATTTTTTCTTTACAAATCACCAAGTCGTAAAAAAATAAAACCAGGCGTGAATATATAGCATTGAAAAAATGGGCATTCGGTTGGTAGCTGCTTCCCTGCAGCATTCTCTCCGCGCCATCGTTCACCCCACGCGTACGAGAGCCGAAAATCATCGAGTAGGCGTGTAGCTCATATTGAGCCCACTATATACTTAACCCCAAACCTATAATATCGAGCGTTATGAAGGATCAATTATTCGTATCGAAAAATCAATGAAAAAAGGGCTCCGGGGAGGAATCAGACCAAGATCCTCGACATTATTGTTCTTGAAAAAAATACGTATAGAAGTTGAGAAAAGAGGAACAAGAAAAAGAGAACAAGCAGCCGGCGAATCCATGGGGAGAAGTATCTTGCGCGAAACACGGAGGAGAGAGAGAGAGAGAGAAAGAGAGATAGATAGAGTGTTACCTTGGAGCACGAAGCAGGCGAGAGGGAGCTCGCTCCGTTTTTTTCTCTTTCTTTCTTTCTTTCTTTCTTTCTTTCTCCCTCTCTCTCTCTCTCTCTCTCTCTCTCTCTCTCTCTTTCTTTCTTTCGTTTATTTGGGTCTGGAGAAGCGTGGTCAGATGATCTCGGAGCTTTCTTTTTTCATGTTTTCCGACACCCCGTGTACACGCAGGGGAGAGAGAATAAGAGGAGCGAAAGGGAGTGCGAGTTACCACCTCGGATCGGACATCGCGACGGGAGGAAACGAGCTGGCTCGACCCTGGTGGCGCCCTGAACACGAGAAGAGTAAGAAAGGAGGGGGATGAGGGAGATAGGTAGGAGATATATGTAAGGGGATAAAAAGAGAGCAACGGAAGAAGCGTAACACTCGTTGGCATCAGCGAGAGAGACCCAATATTCTTGGAAGCCCCGCAGCCGCAGCGAGCGCACCATCCTCGAAGCTCACTACCCGAGACGAACGACCAGATGAAATAAGAAACGACAAGATTGGCCAGCACCCAACCCGATCGTTCCTTCCACACACCGGGCGAACGGGGGCCCATTGTCCGGGCTCTCCTGGGACTTATTTCTCGCAGCGAGAATAAAGGGAGGGGCCCTTCGCCCTTCCACACACCAGCGACGAGCGAGTGCTACTTTCTTGCGCGTTATCGAAAATTCAACCCAGAAACCGAATTCTTTTTGCTTGTTTCTTTTTTTTTTCTTTTTTGTTTTATATCCTATTCGCGACCGAGAAACGCGCGGCATTGATTTAAAAAATTGTACTATGCCGCGGTCGCGGCGGTATAGAATGGGAGCTCCTGAAAAATGTTGAAACGTTCGAGCCGATTATTCCCGAGGCTCAAAAGAAATTCGCCCGATTCCTGCTGGGGAGGGTGGAAGGCCAATTGTCGGCGTGTGTCGGTCGAAGAAGAAAAATGGCCGGAACGAGATTCCTGCGACTTGGAATCCACCGGTAGGCTGGAGAAACGATCGGCTTGTACGTGATCGGAAGACGTTGAGAAGGGAAAAGGCCGAGGGAACGAGCGAAGAGCATATTTTCAAGCGACTACGAAAAAAAAAAAGAAAAAAAATAACGCGAAGAATTCAACTCGCCGAGGTATATACCAGGAAACGGAGAAAAAGTCGCGGTATCACTGAAATGACGGTTCGCTGATGGAAGTCGGAACGATCCTCGTCGTTTCAGGATTCGCTATATATATATACCAATTAAGGCAAAAAATGAAGGGATAGATGCAACGAAGTTTCACGATTGCTCTCGATTTTGTTGCAACGCTGCATCAACCGACAGGATGGACTCCCTCCTGCATCTTCCTTCGAGACTCTAGCGGACCTCGAACTTTCTTGCGCAACCCGACGAGCACGAGCGAGTAGCTCGTTGCTCTTCACAGAAGCGATGCCCATTTTTGGTTTTCGCGCCGCGACGAACGACTGGTTTTCAGAGGCTAGTCAGACGCGAGAGAAAGCCGTTTCGTCCTGATTTTTGTCCTTAACATTCCGTTTCAAATAATTAGTTAATTTCGACATTTTTATAGACATCCAGATTATAATCTGGATCAAATATTTTTTTAAAAACCAAGAAAAGCTTTATTATTTTATCCTTATTCGCATTTTCGAGCCTTTCGTGATTGATTTATTTCGATAGTGCACTTTATCAACCTCTGAAACCTCTCTCTGTTTTCGACCTTCAATTTTTTTATCTGATTAACTCAAACTTATCACTTTGAACAAAGTCGAGTACAAGTGAGAAAATGCCAATAAAATTCGTGTAATTGTGTATATTTCATAACTATTTTGTTTAAAAATTTAATGTTTAAAAATTCGTAAATTGTTATCCCTTCAAGACAATATACATTCTATACAGCGACTCCTTTTTTGATACGGCGCGCAACAAATGAACTACTTTGCATCTAACTTTTATTCGAGTTTTCCAATGAAATCCTGGAGCTCTTGACGATGAAGCCTCGCAAGTTTTTCTCGGCTCATCGACGAGATTCTTCGAAGTTGCTTCGCTTTGCCAGATGGCGCGTCGCTCGGCTCTGTGACGCAATTTCTTCGCGGTCGTCGAACCTGTGCCGGTCACCATAAGTGACTGCGCGCAATGGCCGTGCCTTTCATTCATTTGCGAAGAGGAGAAGAAAAGGATCCTGCACCCGGGTTATGCTTCGCGTTCATTAACGGGATCCAGGATTGTTGCGACACTCAAAGAGATTTCTCTCCCTTATTCAGCAATAAGATTCGAAACAATTCGATTCCTCAAAAAATCAGGCCATCGTGCTGCTATCGAATCATCAATTGATTACCATTTAGTACTAATTTGTACATATATGAACTATTTAATTCTTTAAATAATTGAATATTTACTTTAACAGCGAGATAAATTCGGTCTGGATAACAAAAGATATATGAATATTTCGTTAAAAGTTAATGAACTGCCTTGAGATAGGAAATGCTGAGTAAACGTCTATAATAGTTTCAATTCCGAGCAGTGAATACTTTTATAAAAATTTATCAACACGTTAATCCTATAAAATACTAATTTAAAATAAACGCTTTTGCAGAATTCATTTTTAAAGGTACAAAAAACCATATATATAGAACTATTTTTTAAAAATTTCTATTTCCGATTTCAGGACAAGATGGCTTCCGCGAGTCATATCGCGACATCCTTCGCGATTATTCTTGTCCAGATATCGCTGCTGCAAGCCTATCGGGAGCACAAGGTCAGTGATTGATGGAATTTAACTTATGAAATTATTAAAGTTATTAACATTCCGAATATTTTTTCAGGTACACAACATCGTTCTGTATCCTGACAAGCACAGCTGGTGCAAAACAACGCCGATAAAGCAGGTTGTTACCTGGCCACAGTGCTCGTCTCAGGAACTGGACAACAACGTGTGCGTAGGCGCTTGTTTCTCGTATATGGTTCCCCACAGCGAGCCATCGGCACCGGGCGATCTTATCAGACCCTACTGCGACTCTTGTCAGCCTTTGGACAGTGTCTGGCATACGGTACGAACAAAAACAATTTGTTCATAATCTTTGTATGTTCTAAAAATTAATATAATAACGAGCGACAAAAACGACAAAAACGTTGTCAAGCTTTTGATTTTTCGCTCTTCGGATTCAACACCCTTGAGCTCGAAAACCACGGGATACGAAGAAAAACGAATTTTAATATATAAGTATAAATATAAAATGAAAAATGATCTGATTAAACATATTGCTGGTTGTAGGTGACCCTGGATTGCAAAGACGAGGACAACAAGGCGATTACGATGCAGAAGAAGGTTCAGATAATAACGAACTGCTCGTGCAGCTCGTGCACTGAGACCTCGAGGATAAAACCGGACTACAACACCCTGTTGCAATCCCTGGGTGAAGAGAGCATAGACAAGAACGTGAACATCGTCCACGAGACGCCTGACCTTCTCCTGAACCCGAATCTTAACACTTCGAAGAACACGACGAAGGACGGTGTCCAGGCGAACGAGAGATTCGTCCAGCTGTTCAAGCACCTCAAAGGAAACGAGAAGATCGACATGGACGACGCGAAGGAACTTTTCACCAAGTACGAGGAAGATATAGACCTGGAAAAGCTTGGGGAACTGTTGAAGAAGTACGGACAGGAAACGGAGGGTGAGGAAGCAACGTTGCCGCACAAGCAACACCACTCGCAACACCAGCAACACCATCAGAACGGGAAGCAGAGCGAGCACGAGAAACACGAGTCTCATCACGGTACTTCCGGGCTTTTGCACCGAGGACCTCATCACTCGCTCGTTCTCGACCCCGACGTCAAGGAGAAAATCGACGTCGAGCCCCACTACCTTCATCCCGCGGTCGCCGGCCAGGAAATCAGCTATCACGACAACGTTCTCGTTGACAAGAGCAAGAAGAAGGACTTTTGAGGGAGCTGGCGAAAATATAGACGAAACTGATGATGATGGACGATCTCTCTGACAAGCTGGAGATTTTTTTTTTAATTGGTGTAAAACGTCAAGACGAATTTGAGACACGAGGTTCTTGATTCGGTCAAAAATGTAGTCGTAGGGAAATAAATTTTTTATTGTCACACGATCGAGATAACGAAATTATGATTTTTCACGTTGACGATAAGTTGAAAATATCGGCCGGATATTGAAGGACGAGCAATAAATATTGGAAATTTCATCGTGCGTGGATGTGAGAAAAAATTCTAATATATTCAAGTTTTAATTGTATTATTAATTATTATTTTTGATCGTTTATTTAACGAGCTAGCGCCAAGCGTCCTATCGACATTTTATATCGACGTTCTCTATTATTAATAATATAGTATATTGTAAAATACTCACGATTTGAAAGGTACAAATGGTATGTACATAAATTAGCTCGGCAATAAATAAAGCAAACGATACGAGATAGACTTGTCGAATATTCAGTACAAAATACACAAATTCCCCATATAAGAAAATCGATCGATCATCAAAAATGTAACACTATAACATTTTCCGTATACATTCCGTATAAGAAAAAATAAAAAATTCAATCAAATCCTATCATTTTTAAAATCCGTTCAATTCGTTCTTGAACGTTTTCATCTTTTTATTTCCTTATAAAATTGTTCTCATCGTCGATAATCGGGGACTCGCTGGCGAGCCTCGATGCCGATGCGATATGAGAAAAATGAACAAAAGAGAACGGCTCTTTCGAGCTCGGCTTCAGCTACAATTCACGTATTAATGTGCGTGTAAGATCTCGGCACGTCTAGCTGTTGTGTCGAGATAAGAGCCTCTCGCGTTATATTGCGGCTTCCAGAAACGATCGCGGAACGATCAACCTTCGGGGAGGGGGGGAAAGAAGAAGAAGAAGAAGAAGAAGAATCAAAGACTCGATAAGGGATAATAAAGTTGTTTCTCTCTCTCTCGTTTCTGACTACATCAATTATAATATGCGCGCACCCTCTCGCTTTTTATGCTTTCTCTTATTCTCTTATTCTTGTTGTTTCTATATATCAACTGGCTCGGTGTCGCTCGTATCGCAAGACTCGGGTACGTGTGCCAAGTGACGAAATTCCTTGTCGTCGGAACTGCTGGCAAAGGGGAGAGACACGTTAATCAGGGGATAGGGGAGGGAGATAGATAGCATATTTTCACGTGGTATAGGCCTCAATTACGGGCATAGAGTGTTCCGCGACGGGGATCTCGCGTAGCGGGGCTGAGCGAGAGGAAGCTCGGGGGTGGGAGACGAGAGAGCGATCGAGCGAGTCGGACGATCGGAACGATCGAGTCGCGTGCAGGACGCTCAAGTGTGCGTGCAGCACGCTCAAACGTTCGTCGGCCCGTCACCCACATTAATTAACATGTAGTTGGTCTCGCCGCTAGCCGAGTCCCTCGGATTTTCGGCTGCGAACCGACGACGCATGAATCGAGTTCCGCGCCTTTTTTTTCTCACTCTCCGTATATATATATAATACTCATTTGTCATCCGCCGCGACGCTTTTATTATTTCCATCCGCACTCTCTTTTTCTCGCTTTTTAATCATCTCACCGGCCGAGTTTTCGTCAAATCGAGATACTTTGCTTCACGTCCGGGATCCGCGAAAGTTTTATCGGGCGTTATGGAATTGTGCGACCGAATCGAAAGTTGAAGGAGAGAGTTCGCGAAATCTCGAGAGATAAGAAGACAGTGCCCGCCTGGTGGTTCCTGAAAATTTTCCTGACGAGAGCTCTCGCTCTTGACTCCTGAATTTCGTCTGCCAACGTGTCGAGCAACAAACGCCGCGAGAATGGATATTATGGATGGTAAGAAATCAGCGTGTCTTGTTTTTCATTTCTCTGGGCAAATTTTTCAAATTCTTTGGCAGTAGAATCGCGAGCCCACTGATAACTAATCAAAAATCGCCGTATCGTCGACTCCGGGACGGTCGCTCAGCCGATGAAGCTTCATTCCGATTTTATCAGCGAGAATAAAGAAAAAAATTAATTTTAAGCGTTTTTGTTTCCCTCGAAATCGCTTTCAAAGCTCTTTCTGATCGTGGCCTTGAAATTTTATGGGTCACGAGTTCGAAGATAAAGTGTCGCGCTTCCTGCATGTTTAGAATCTTTATTTCTACTCGATGGAGAAATTTCGCTTCGAATTGTTGATAAACAAGAACAGCAGACTCGCTAGTGCGAAATATTATTAATCTGTCCCAATCTAACAGCCTTAAATATTTTTCAATCTAAAAAACACGCTGATTCGTTCTGAATCCACGTGTATATTGAATTCACAATTTTTGTGATGATGATAACGGAGATCTAAGAAAAGTGTGAACAAAAAAATCGTAAAACAAACAGTGTACGTCTTTTCTTCTCCAAATTAAAGCGATAAAGGTGCGACAGAACAAATTTTTCCCGTGAACGTCATTGCGGGAAAATATAAGAAAATGTTCGGTGAAAAACTCAAATACGCCCACAATAATGAGCCAATAGCCAATAAAATTTCGATAAGGATAAATATTCGAACGTTCAATTACGCGGCTTGTTCCAACGTTCACAACGAAGCACGAGGTTCCGTGACCTCTCGAAAGATTCTCGATAATACCGAGGCAACTTCTTACTCAATGCGTGTCATTACGAGACTCGTGCGAGTGCGTCCGATTCACGAGAATAAAATCGTAAATCTGCACTCGAAATCCTGCAATCATTTTTTTTCAAACCGCACGAAAATTTTTGAACGAATCTTTAAAAAATACTTCGAAGCACAAGTTGTATCGAATTTTATGCTCTGAAAGTTAATTTCGGTCTCAGTGAACGCGGCTTTACAGGAAAAAAGTAAATTTCACTAAAAAGAAAAAAGAGGAGGAATAAGGAATGGCCATATTTCGTTTGATTGCATAATGTCAAGATAAAAGTGCAGCTTAACGAACATACTCGTAAATGTTTAGTATCCCGACTCGTTGATGATAAAAAAAAAGTATAAAACTTAATATTGACTGTCTCGAGATATCAATCGCGTGTTTTTTGAAAAATTGTATACCCAATTGTCTTCATAAATTTATATAGCTTGCCGCAAATGTTGTTCGCCGATAAAAAAAATGATCAATGTCGGGCATGCCCGACACAGAAGAACATTTTTCAAACTTGTTCGACAATATCCATATAATTATCGAGATAAGAAAATAAGAGAAAAATTTCTCGATTATTGTTGTAACGACATTTAATAACTATCTTTTAATAGCGTCTTACACAGTGTAATTATGAAATTGTATACGACTGTGTGTATTTTTTAGAAGAACATATAAAAGTAATTTTCATCTAATTAACAAAATCGAAACTATGGGGGAGGGGGAGGAAGAGCGCCCTATTTCAAAATGATCTAAAATATCGTAAATCCTATATGAGGTTCAGAACCGATCGTTTCGTCGGTCGTTCAAAATTGAATTTTAATGTCATGTCATTAACGATGTCCAAATGTTTCTGAAAAACACTCGTATCTATATACTTTTGACTGAATTGTCAATATTTCGCCGAGAAAAAGGAAAGTTAAGAACTCAGCTCGCGTTATAGTTTCGTGGAAAAAAAAATTCAGTTTTTCGCGATCGACTTCCAACCGCGTGGTCGGACGAAAAGTAATATGCGACCTCGTAAATTCGCCCACTCGATTGACTTCCGCAGTGAATCGTCGCCAGCAATCGTCAATGAATTTTGGCAGAAATCGCGCGATGATTTTATTTCTGGCAAAGATCCTCGTCGCTTCGTCATCTCAAGATGAACAGAATAAGAGATGAAAAATTTTGCGATATATGTTCGGTGAAAAAAGTGGAGGGATGAGAGTCCGGCAACGAAAGGCGAGCGGGGATTCCCTCTCGTTCGTAAGAACTGGCGTGGAAAACTGGTCAGGTGTTTAAGGAGCTGTCCGAAAAAGCCCCCGACTAATCGCGCCAGCTTTAATATCTCGCATTTATTAGCGGCGAAGGCGCGCGCGAAAACGGTGCTGCGGCGAAAGCCAAAAAACCAGTTTCTCGCCACGTCCTTTTTTTTCCTTTTAAAGAACACAGCGCATAATTCCCTTCTTCAACGCGCGAAATATTTCCGTACGCGATGAATATAGAGTCTATATAGCAAGTTAAAATATATAACATCGGAATTTTTACGTATCGGACAGAGATAAATTTCCAACACGCAGCTTTTACGAGAACTTCCAAACGTTTCGGTTAATCACGTTTCTACTTTTATCGCGATCATTTCAATGCGTTGCTCCTCTTATCGCAATCCACCTAGATGATACAATCGATTTACGTCCAATGCTCGTTCTAGGAAATTTTCAGTCAATCATCAACGAAAGAATTTTTTAATCTATTTTTAAAACGATTATTCGTCTCAACCTTTTTTAACGAGTAACAAAATATTTTTCGTATATACATAAAAACATCCAAAACTTCCAAGAAAAAGAAACCTAATGTTTAAAGAAACCTAATCTAATGTTTAGATTACATTAAAATAAATTTTCGCGTTGTTTGTAATGCCCACACAATGCTGCATGTATGCTCAACAGTATATGTGTGTGCCAGTGAGAATGAACGTGAAATCATTTCAATTGGACTCATGGAAATATTAAATGACTTTGTATCGCTATAAAAACCTTTTATATATCAAGATGATTGAAACATATCGCTCCAATCAATTATAATGGACGTATTCACACGAATGTAATACGCTTTTTTGAGACATATATTTTTTTCATCATTTTATCCATATAAATTAAAAACTGGATTAATACTCGATATCGTAAAAAAAATTCAATGGGCAAAATTCATTTTCGTACTTTCGTTAATACCTTCTTAAGGTGGATGGTCTGTGACAGTCAAATCCAAAAGATTCTCCTGTTTTGAAGACGTTTTTCTGACATTCACAGTGATTTGCAAGATTAATTGTATTTAGAAAAGTTGTTGAAAATTGATTAACGAACAACATACTCTAAATTCAAGGTTATCCAAGGTCAGAAATACTAGATATACTTGTTATATAATTAACAAAATTTTTACGATAGATTTCTCTAAAAAATTAAACAAAGTTTCTTCTATGTTATATAAAAATTGCAGATATTTATTGTTGGAAATTGCAGTTCAAACACGTGCTCTTATGGAGTGTATACAATGTGATATTTGTCATGAAATATTTCAACTTTCGTACGGTGAAACCATCTAAAATTTGGTAAAAATATGTATATGACGTCAAAGAAAGTTTATGCAAAATTTTAAAGAAATCAATCGACGCTTACTTAACAAACAAACCGCACTTTAACGAGGTTGTAACTTCAGAGTAGTCAATACAACAACTATTTGAAAATTAAGATTATAAAAAAAATCTCAATTTGAAGAAAGCTTTATTTTATTTACTTTTTCATACGAGATTAACTTCTGTTAATGCGTTTCAGAAGAATAATGTTTTTAATTAATTTATACTTTTAAAAATTAGTCACTGTTTTGAACGAATGCGAAAGAGGTTTGACAAAGTGAACTGTCAATTAACATGATAAATTTTTCTTATTTGTTCGATGACCCCACTTTTTTGTCGATATCATTAATAAATATCTCCCTAGGAACATTATATCAAAAATTCATGTAATGCTCTAGTGTCTGCATGTGTTAATTGCTCAAATGAATACTCGTGGCCCATACGCAAAGTAAAAATTACCATGTAAATTTTGTATTTTCAAATTTTTCTTCACAGAAAGTTCGGTAATCTACATAAATTTCGTGCTTATTGGAAAGCTAATTTTATTTTCTATCGAATCGTTATATATTTTCAGGCAATTCTCCAGACTTTGAAATTCCGTTGCAACCTTCTTAAACTGAGTGTACGCCAAATAAAAATAATTTTCACGTGACAAACGCGTGAATCTCGTCAAGAATCGAAAAGGCGATGCTTGACCTTTTGAACGGAAAATTAGTGGAGCCGCGCGTGCCGAATAACTTTAATAACATGTATTTAAAGACACATGTACGGGAGTCCGGTGAGGCCTCCGTAACCCTTTTGTGGAGAGAGAGAGAGAGAGAGAGAGAGAGAGAGAGAGAGAGAGAGAGAGAGAGAGAGAGAGAAAAGAAGAGGTTAGGAAAAGAAGGGAGCCGCCGCCGGCGAAACCGATGAATTACAAACGAGAACAAGACGCAACGCCGTTTAAAAGGCCGTCTCGCGTAATTAACGGGAGCACGAGTCACCGACGAGAAATGCGCGCGAGCACGAGTGTGCGTCCGCTTTTGTGTGGACGCCGGATTAAGAGCGAATGAACGGCGTCGGGAGCCGGCTTTCCAGCAAATAACTCGCAGCGAGCTGCCTCGCGCGACTCTGTCGCCGGTCGAATCCTCGAGGAGCTACGGATATTATTGTGGAAGGGGAAGAATAACGCGGGAGCATTTAGCAGTGAAGGCGCTAAACTCCCGAGGGCCCTGCCGAAACACGCACGGACTTTATTGTATTTTCTTCCCCTACCGCTGGCTAAAAAGTTATTCCTTGGGAAACGCGCAAATCGGCCAGATTAAAATTCCTTTCTCCTCGCGAACACGGCTACTCAATTATCGTAATGCGAAAAAGAGGGTCACCCTACACGCTTCGAGAACGAGTTGCGTAACAAAGTCACGCGGGGCTTTCCTATTGAATGCAAAAAGTAAACGCTAGCGTTCCAGCGTGCACTTTGAATCATGCGAAATAAAGAGAACGATGCCTAACCTTGCTCCGATGATCACGATCGTGGCGTCAAAAGTATTGAAAAATACAAAATAAAAACACTTGTGTGCTCAATGTTGTCACGATTGCTCTAAAATAAATAGTACGATTATTAAAATCGATAGATACGTCGATTTGATCACGAGAGAGAGAGAGATCTATCATTCAATTGAGATCTGAAAACACAGCGAGCTCGGAGTGTCTCTCCGATACCGCTTATCGATTGTGCAGCGCGTATTCGTTGAACATTCGTCGTTTCGTTTTTATTCCGAGGATTATTTTTTTGGACGGGGGGCGCCATCTGTTCCAGAACGAGGAAAGTATAGTTCCGCACCTGTGCTCTCGGCGCGCGAGAGACGGAGGGAGCCGGCATCAGCGCGCATGTGCTCCGCTACTGACAAACCACCCAGCGTGCGACAATCGGCTCGACACGCTCAACGATTATTGTGACTGTCGGGTCTCATGACTCATTGAGATACTTGGTTGGCTAATTTCTTGCCGTTATTGAGAATAAGACGGCAAGAGAGGCGTCGAGTGTCGCGAATTGCGGCAGTAACGCAACTTCGAAGATAGCACGAGGTGGCGAATACCTGAATCGCGTGCACGCGAGGAGCTTACACGAGTGTCGTCGGCCATTTTTTTTCTTCGTCCGAGCGGCACACGAGGTTTCGCCGAAAGTCGTCGAATCAGCGTCAACCCGCGCAGGGGTAAACATCGACTCGCCACAATTGCCGCCGCCTACACCGCTCTCCGCTTGCTCCACCGACGACGGAGACTCTGAGAGGCTCGAATTGTGTGTGCGCGCAAGCGATCAGATAGTCTCGGCCTGTCGGAAGTGTGCTTCACGCGCCGTTCCGTGAAAAACCTTTTTTTCGCTTCTCGCCACTACTCTCGTCCGCATCGACTCGTGCGCCAAAAAACACACACGTCACGATACGAGCGAGTCCCACACGCTCTTCGTTTTCTTTAATCCTCATTTTTTTGCACTTCTCGGCAAACTCTCGACACTCGTCGATCGCTCATCCTTGGGACATTTTTCGCCCAGATGCGAAACTCGCGAGCGACGCGATGAACAAACGGAGTTGAACGTTGTCGCCTCGTACGCGGAGTGACATTGAAATTTGAGAAATACACGGGTTTCGCGATAATACACCGTCGTGGCCGATCGTTCGGAGTGCTCTCGCGGCGGATCGATTATTTTTATTTTACGTTCTATGATTTGACGATATTATGGGACGGGAGTGACGGGAAGAGGAGGAAAAGCGAGAAACTGGGAAAATCGAGTGAACCGAGAATGAACAAGATGTTGGGGATAAACTGTTGCTGCACCGTGTTTTCTGTACTTAGAAGTCCCGAAGAGGGCGAATCGTTTGAACATATCATCTGAAAAATTCAAAATAACCGGAGTGTGTCCCTTCGATCGTCGATATCACCTCATCCCTTTCCCCGCCGTCGATGGAAGATCGGAAAAACTGTCGTTCTATAAATATCATTTTTATTTCGAGGGTGCTGAATTGACGGTCTCGATCCGCGAGCGCGAGAGTTTCGAGCCGACGGAGAAAACTCGGATTTATTTTGAGAACGGTGACAGTGCCAATTTTGAAGCCTAAAAAAGGACGGGCAAAGAAAAAACAACTCGAAATTCTATTTAGAGGGGAAAATCGAGTAAAAAGAAGGCTCGGTTCGGGAATACAAAAAAGTGATTGAGAGTTCGAGCTCGAGTAAAATACGTGAATTGGAAATTGAGAAGAGAGCATCTGGCGCAACCTTGTCTAAAAATATATAAATCTCAACGGATTCCGAAGAATCTATTACTTTTTCCTCGCTCCTTCGCTCGTGCACTTTGAAGCAGCCTCGAGTTTTTATCTCTTTCTTTCCGCGTCTCCCGAACGAGGTAGAGAGAGAGAGAGAGTGAGAGAGAAGGGGAGCGAAACGGAGTCGAGCGATCGATTGATTCCGGGAAGTGCACGGAATCAAGCCCGTTCGCTGCCGTCAGGTACGAGCTGTCACGGCTGTGTGTTCCGGAGTGGAGCGAGCTCGCGGCACGTGTCGAACGAGCCGCGCTCGGGGATAATATCGGCGTGAAGAAAATCGCGAGAGACGGTGGAGATTGAGGGAGCGAGACAGCCCGTAATGTATTTGAGATCGCGGATCGGCGAAAAAGGGTGGCACGAGTACAACAATAATAGAGAATCGTTCGCCGAGGCGTTCTCTCGTTGCGGATCATCGGGAAGGGATTCCGCTCGAAGGTCGAACAAACTCCGAGTCTCGAGGGCCGAGGAGGGCTGTCCGGAGAGCCACGAGCCGGCTGCTCTGAGAGAATTGGAACGCGGTATGAGCGAGGCCGAGCGGGCGGTAACGACGCCGAGAATCGGCTGGCGCAAACTCACCGACCCCGGCGACTGACACGAGACTCCCGTCTCTAGGCGAGACCCGGAGCGATAGCACGAGCTTCGGCCAACTCAGCCAGCACCGGGAATACGTACGGACGATCGTTCTCGAGCCGGCCCGAGGACCGATGCGAATCGTCAGATGCCTCGCGTTAATCGCTCGAGGATCCACAAGAGAAACCTCAAGAGAGACTCCGAAATGGCGGGAAACCGGTGCCGGTAGCAGACGGGGTTTACGCGAGAATCCCGCGCGACTCCGCGTCCCTGACCCCGACTCGTTCGCCGCCGTTCCCCAACCCTCCAGCCCCCCATCGCGCGCGGGAGAAATCACCCGCGGGAGCGACCCTTCTCCACCAGGCCAGTGACACTGATTCTCTCCCCCCCCCCCTCGCCACCGAGTGCTCCGTTTTTCGCGTAACCATCGTCAACGTGTCCCCGGACCTCGTCGTCGCGAATCTCCCTCCATCCTCACCGATTATCCCCCTTCTTCCCGACGCCATACGACTTATTTTCCTATATACACTCGCGATTGACACTCCGGCGAAGCGCTTCGAACAAAATCATCTTCACCTTTCGGAAGGACAATAATAATCCCTAGTGCTTAAGATTTTCCGTGCATGTGCCGTACTTAAGGTATACTTAGGATATAAGTTAAGAGGAAGGAGTCGCGCGAGGAACGAGTGTCGGACGTGAATGGCTGCTGATCGAGGAACCGCCAGAATGCCGTCAACGCCGAAAAAATTGAATCTCAGCTTCGCAAGGAACGCTTACAATGCTTTCAGTAAGCGCGACTCGGGAGCGACGACGGAGAACCAGAGAGAGCAGAAAACAGAGTTGTTGGAGGGTAAGGTTTTCCTCGGTTGTATAGGGGAAAAGCTCGTTTAAAGTCCCGGCTCGATTCGCATCGAGAAACGCCGGTTGCGAATAAATTACGTATAAGCGTTCTTACGAAATGTGAAAGTATCAAGGCTGAGCGTGAAAAATCGCTATTCATTTGTTAAATCGATTATCGTCGTTCCGAGACGCGATTAAACTTTCGTCGATGAATTTTTGTTACAGGTACCAGGGGCAATGGCCTTATCCAGCTCAAGAATGGCGTGGATTACATCAATCCAGGCGAAGAAGACCAGATGGAAATTTATGGGTGAGCTTGAGTTTCTCTGATTCGTTGCTTCCTCGAATTCTTCTTTACCGATTTCGAAATCTCAGTACGCGGAAGCGCGATTGAGCAATGTATACACATTTATTTATGATCTTCTTGTAAACAGATATCGGAGAAACCAGAAATACACGGTCATCACTTGGTTCTTGATAATCGTCACCGGTGGCCTGCTTCGTCTAATATTTCACTGGGTTCCCCGACTCATGCTTCTCTCCACCCACTCAACGTGTCCACTCGAAGAAGCCGACACCGTTTTACTCATTGAGAGATTTCAGGGGAAGCACACGAGCTACTATATCAAGAAACTCAAAACAATGACCGCAGCGGAAGTCGTGTGAGTTGCACAAATATTTCCCAATCGTGTGTCACCAAATATTCTTCAAAAAACAAAAATGCACGTATTTTCTACAGAAATAACGCGAAGAACGATGCTACTCTGGCAGAGAATGAACTCTGGTCGGATGGTGACAATTTGATCGGTGATAATCCTCTACTGTCCGTTCACACCCACGGCGGTCAATTTAAAGGTGCGTCTATTAACTTGTTTTTCCCACCTTCAAACTCATGACGGGTTGATATCAATCCCAAGGTTTACTTGATTATAAAACTGTATAGGAGCAAAAATACTTTAACTGGCGCGGTTTTCTTCGATTTTTTATAAAGAAGGAGATGCCGTAAATTAAATTTGATTCTGTTGATATTTAGTTAGTAAAAAAGCCATTTAATGACTGAAAAATCACTAAAAAGCTCTTTTTTAATGAAAATTTTCAACTTTTTAAACGTTTAATCGTTCAGGAGAATACCTTGGAGTACCTTAATCATAAAGTCGCAAAATTAATTTCTAAATTTAAAAGAGTGTGAATTAATTTACGAAATAATAAAAATTGTACCGATTTATTACGAGTTATCTAAAAGTCCCTCTAAATCAGCCTTGAGCACATTTAAAATGAATTAGTGCTGTCTCTAATTGTGCACTGACCTTCGCAGAAGTTTCATCGATCGTTACGTTCAACTGCAAGAAACTGACCTACGTGTGGGATACCGAGAGATCCGAATTTTTCAAGCTATCGGGTCTTGGCACTGGTGTACTGACTTCGACGTTTCATCAAATGACCGGTCTCAACTCCCAGAAACAATTCCTCAGGTGATAAAATAGTTTTTCAGCAGTATTTTTTGGCAAAAACCAATCAGAATGTATAACGAAATGTATGTTTTTTTTGTAGGAGAAGCGTGTACGGTAATAACGAAATAGTTATTCCGGTGAAAAACTTCCTGACGCTGCTTTGCCTGGAAGTTCTGAATCCATTCTACGTCTTCCAAATCTTCAGCTTCTGCTTGTGGATCGCGGACAATTATTATTATTACGCGATGGCAATAATATCGATGTCGAGCTTCGGTATAGCGATGGCTGTCTTCCAGACTCGAAAGGTAAATACGCCAAGAGTCAATATTGATCTTGCGCATTTTATCCTCTGGTTTCCTGATGGAACATTCCGTTGCAGAATCAACACAAGTTACGCTCGACGGTACACTCGTCGGACGTCGTGATGGTGATGCGAGATCGGGCGACTGGAAAAATCGATTCCGTCGCCGCTGAGCTTCTCGTGCCGGGTGACATATTGGTGATTCCGCCTCATGGGTGTCTCATGCCTTGCGATGCCGTTCTTCTAACCGGCAATTGCATTCTCAACGAGTCGATGCTCACCGGTGAATCCGTGCCAGTCACCAAAACTCCGATTCCATCCTCCAACGAAATCACATACGATACGAAAGAACACGCCAGACATACACTTTTCTGCGGGACTAAGATCATTCAAACGAGATATTTTGGCGGCGAAAAGGTTTACATAATTCCCAAATTTTATATATATATATATTTTGTTTTTTATCGTGACACGTTTTTCTCGTATTCGCTTCTTATCGAGCGTTTGAATATTTTATTGAACAGGTACTGGCTGCCGTAGTACGTACGGGTTTCACGACGAGCAAGGGCGGCTTGGTGCGTTCGATAATGTATCCACCACCGGTTGACTTCAAGTTCGAGCAAGACTCGTACAAGTTCGTCGAAATGTTGGCCGGTATAGCGAGCATAGGATTCGTGTATACGATCGTGATGAAAATGATGCGAGGATTGCCGTCTCGTAGGATCGCTCTGGAGGCTCTGGATCTGATAACGATCGTCGTTCCACCGGCTCTGCCAGCAGCGATGACCGTCGGTCGTCTCGTCGCTCAGAGTCGGCTCGAAAAGAAGCGGATTTACTGCACAAGCCCGAGAGCGATAAATGTTTCGGGATCGCTGGATTGCGTCTGCTTCGACAAAACGGGAACTCTGACGGAGGACGGTCTCGATATGTGGGGCGTTGTCCCGGCCACGATGAAAAAGTTTCAAGTCCCAACCAAGGAGATCTCGAAACTCCCGATAAACGAAGTGCTCATAGGGATGGTCACGTGTCACGGGATAACGATAATCGACGGTCAATTGGTCGGAGATCCGCTCGATCTCAAGATGTTCGAGTCAACCGGCTGGACTCTCGAAGAGCCGGACGTGTCGGACAATACAAAGTTCTCCATGATGTTCCCGACCGTGGTAAAACCTCCGAAAGATCCGACGCTCATGCAGAGCGGTGAAAAAATCGCGGCGATCTCGAAAACGCGTAACAACTCCGTGTCATCCGAGACCGGCGAGAACTTGTCCGTTAACAATCTCACGACCGACGACGCCGACATGAGCGAGCCACCAGGCCTGGAAATCGGTATCGTTAGACAATTTCCGTTCACGTCGAGTCTCCAACGAATGAGCGTCATCACGAGGACACTCGGAGCGAATCATTACGATCTCTACTGCAAAGGAAGCCCGGAGATGATTCTCAGTCTCTCCAATCCAGAATCCAGTAAGTATTCTCGATAATATCCAAAATAATCCATAATCGTAGACGCCGTCTAACGAACATCTTGTTTCGTTCCAGTACCTCCAGACTTTGAGTCAGTTTTACAAGAGTACACATCGGAGGGCTATCGCGTAATCGCTCTCGGCCACAGGTCCCTGAATCGTTTACCTTGGGCAAAGGTGCAGCGCATAAGTCGCGAAGCCGTTGAGATGGATTTGAATTTTTTAGCCTTCGTGGTGCTCGAGAATCGGCTGAAGCCCGAGACCGCCGGGGTGATGGATGCGATCAACAAGGCGTGCATAAAAACGGTCATGGTGACGGGGGACAATATGTTGACCGCTCTGTCGGTAGCTCGAGACTGTGATATGTTAAAACCGGGCGTACCGGTTATCGCGGTTGCCGCGATAGCCCAGCAAAATCAGACAAAGCCGCAACTCTACTTCACAAAGAGCAGTGGCAATCAACGGACCCCTCAGTCACCCAACGGACAAGGGAGCATAAGCGAAATGACGGATCTCAACAGTATCGCGAGTTTGGAAACGATCGAGAGTGGCTCCTACGGTCACAATGTCATGGAAAATGGAGTCAACTATCTCACTGACGAGTACGTGATAAAACAGCTTATTTTACATGCTTCTCCCTTTTCTTTTCCTTATTTATAAAGTAGAACTGTTGCGCGTTTCGAATGAAATAGACCTTCTGATATTCTGATTGACTCTCAAAAATTTCGTTCCGTTTTCATAGTGATTGTAACAAAATTCATTGATGTAAACTGACAAATTCTCAAAACGTCAGTTTTCGACTCTAGAAGTAAAAGTAAGCGCGTGTTGCATCGCCTTAGTATTGTTTTAAAGACAGAAAGTAGAATAAAAATGTCGACTCTTTTCTTTTCAGCATACGCGGCTGCAACAAGTACGTGTTTTCCATGACAGGCAAAACTTGGGGCATGATAAAACAGCATTATCCTGAACTGATACCGAGAGTTGCTACCAGGGGAGCAGTTTTTGCTCGAATGTCACCGGATCAGAAGCAACAATTGGTACAAGAATTGCAAGCCCTCGGTTATTACGTAGGTGAGTCATCACTTGACGTACAAAATGAGTTTCTAACTACAAGACACAAGATCATAGATTTTCATTGAAACTTGTGTATAAATAACATTTTGTTCTGAAACTAATAATAATAATAATAATTTTTCAGCAATGGTCGGGGACGGTGCTAACGACTGTGGCGCTCTGAAGGCAGCTCACACGGGAATTTCTCTGTCAGACACAGAATCGTCGGTAGCGTCGCCATTCACGAGCCGCGAAACGAACATCTCTTGCCTATTGAGTATAATACGGGAGGGTCGAGCGGCGCTGGTTACGTCTTTTGGAATATTCAAGTACATGGCCGGCTATTCGCTGACGCAATTCATCTCGGTAATGTTGCTCTACAGCATTGAATCAAACCTAACGGATCTGGAATTTCTGTATATAGATCTGTTCATAATATCGATATTCGCGTGGTTCTTCGGTCGAACGGAGGCGTACGACGGGCCTCTGGTCAAGAGGGCGCCCCTCACGAGTCTCATAAGTACTTCGCCGATTCTGAGCCTAGTTACCCAAATGTTGATCGTAACAGTGTTCCAGTACGTCAGTCTGTGGCACTTGCGACAGAACGACTGGTTCGTACCGTTCGATTGGAGGAGCACGTTGGAAAGCGAGGACGTCAAGTGTCTCGAGAATTACGCATTGTTCATCGTCAGCTCGATGCAATATATTATTCTCGCTGTGGTATTCAGCAAAGGGCATCCGTACAGGAAGTCCTTGTTCACGAATTACGGGCTCCTGGCCTCGTTTCTTCTCATGTCGATGTTTTCGGTATACCTCGCGGTCTGGCCCCACGAGTGGTTCATCGAACAATTCGAGCTCGTGGTCCCGGCGGACCGGGGCTTCCGCATCGCCCTCGTCATTTACGGCCTGGCTAATTTCGTCATATCGATGATAGTCGAGTACTTCCTGATCGACTACATCGTCTTCCGCAAGTTGCGCTACCGTTGGCACAACGTTGAAAAATCGAAGCGCAAATTTCTGGCGATCGAGCGCGAGATGGGAAGGGACGTCAAGTGGCCACCGTTGTCTCAAGAGCCGTTGCCCGAAGCCGCCCCGGACATTCTCATTCGTCAGAACGTTACGGAAATAAAGATAGAGAAGCGAGTACCCGAGTCGTTCAACAATCAGACGACGGAAATGGGCTTTCTGAACAGCCCGGCGACCTCGTCGACCTTCAAACGATTCGGATCGGCGAGAGAGGTTACCTTGAACGCGCGCTCGCTGTTCAACGACCGGCGGAACACCATGTCGATGCAAACCGTGCCGATGAGCCTCGAAGATCGCGACACGATAAATCCCCGTCCCTCGGTCGACGTTACGCCGAAACGGCGTCACAATTCCGAGTCCGAAAACGCGATCGATTCGTTCGAGAAGCAGGAGAGACCGAGAACGAGCACCAACCCGATCGCCACGCTACCGAGACGTCCCAACAACCCGAAATTGGTCAACTTTACCAATCCGCGAATTCACAAGAGCGAGGAATTTTGTCCAGGTGCTCAGAGCGTACTTGAATTAGATATACTGCCGTCCTGAGACGCGATGAAAATATATATTTCTCCAAATTTTATACGTCATCTGCTGATATATATATAACTATATTTGTATTTTCGTGAGAGCGCCGGGAGCAAGGCGTCGCGATTAAATTCGTGTGAGGCTGCCGCGACACGAGCTCGACTCTCTTGTCATTTATTGTTTTTTGCAGTTCTTCGTTTTTTTTTTCGTTTATGGTTATAGATCAAAATGGTGCTACACCGTCCTGCAATTTATCCGAATGGTTTTACTTAAAAGTTAGTGCATTTAATTCGACAACGTGACGCTGGTTCGTTCGAGAATTTTGAAGAAAATTGGCCGGATATGTATTCCGAAAATTCTGCTAGCGCGACTTCCTAGCTTGAAACTCGTTACCCGAGAAAGTGTGCAGCGCGTGCTGTATTTTTTTACCCGAATTTCTATTGTGTTCTTCGATATATATATATCTCTCTCTCCCTTTCAACATTTTTATGATGTTCGATGTACTGAAAATAGAAAAACGCGAAAATTTTCACGACGAAAAAGTATCGCGATGACTCTGCGATAGACGCAGCGTCACGTACACGTTTACTGATTTTTTATCCGTGTGGAAGAGAAAATGAATTGTTATGCGGAAATCACGATAATAACAATTACGAATGAATTTTTGATAATCTTTAAAAGATTTCTTCGAACCTGCACGCGGTATGACTCTTTTTAATCTATTTACGAATCATAGTATTCTCGTTTCTTAACCCCCCCCCACTCTCCCCCCTACTCGTGCCCCGCTATTGTTTCGTTGAAATAATCACGGAAGTATTATTAATTATGTAGAGCTAATAATGCGTTCAAAAACTTTTAATTATAAAGAAAAATGGACTTACCAGCCTGCGGCACATCGATGTTCGTTTGTTACACACGATTTTCAACTATTAGAACAAAAACGACGCGAAGGATTTCGACGCGCAAGAAATCCGTTGGCGATTGTAGAACTCAAAATGGCGGAGCGACTACGCTCCGCGATCTGCCATTGGTGGATGGAGTCTGCGAATCGTAACTGACACTTTTTTCCGATTTCACTTGTTTATATTTTACGAACAAAAAAAACACATTTCTTTCGCAACCGTTTGATTTTTTTATCGACACACAGGCGATCAGAACGACCGAGACGCGACGAAAACTACTTAAGGTCGCTTTAGGCGAAATACGATTTTTCTAGTACAACAAATGTGTTATTCGTCTTCGAGAAAGTAGAACAATTAAAAAATACAAAATATATATATATGAAAAAATTAGATTGGGAAAACAGACGTTTCGAGATTATATTGTACGTAAGTCGTAACGCGGAATATACAAAAAAAATGAAAGAATAGAATTATATACATATTAATTATACAGTTGTAAAGGAATATCGGTTATTTATAGTATATTGCGGTGAGAGTGCCAGGCGCATGGAAATGAATTATATAATATATATACATACACCTATATTCATTATACAAAAGTAATAAATAAGAGAAGAGAACGTAAAGATGTAATTGCAACGACTCGCAACGGTCCGCGACTGCAGCGCTCTTGCGGCGAAACTCCAAACTTGCGTTGCTGCTACGTGCGCTCCCTATCGGTGATTCGGATAACACGGTTCACTAGAAACATAGATGTGTACATATTTATACTTATAAAAATATATACAAGCTAATGACTTTACTCATCGAAATTTTAATTTCCTCATTTTCCAATAATCTTCGTGTTTAACCCTCGGATGGGCGCGTCAAAAAATGTGACGTGCATGGAATCATTTTGGACCCCAATTTTTAAACTCTTATAAAAATTATATTTTACTGTTTTTTTGGAGATATGCGCGACTTTCAGGGGTTAATAATAAAAATTCTATTTAAAGGAGTTCTTGCACAAATTCTGAATTTTTTCACATATATTAACACGATTTTAAAAGAGATTCGTGCAGTTTTCTCTAAAAAACCTTCAATTACTATGTGTATATGTATATTAAATTTAAAGAAGTTTCTCTGCATAGAATTCGAGATATTCATTATCTAAAATCACAAATATTTTGACTTCTAAGAAGTAGAACTTGAAATTTGGTACAGTTTTTTATAGTACTTCAAAGAAGCTTCAATTAGTTTTTTTTTTAATTCTAAAAAATGTTTTTTTTTTCTTATTTTCATACATACGTATCAAGTACGGGTCACCTTGTGGATGATCTTGAATATTGAATATGTTGTTCTTGAGTCGCAATTAGCAATAACTTTTAGACAAAAAATAATATTCATTCTTTATTTTCTTTATTACCATATTCTTACAGTTTAGGGAGTATTAACGGTTATAAAATAGCCTATAGACTAGATAATACTTCCACGATAGATTTTTCATAAAATTTCCATTTGGGACTTGCTCTAGATATAAATATATATATATTTTTAGCAGCATTTTCAGGACTCAATTGGGGGACTGACACTTTGTGATTATTAAGCCTTTGCACTATTCGCTGACCGATGCCAACTTAATTACTCTAATAATCCTAATTGCCATTTATCATTATTATTATTCTTATTATTATAATTATTATTATTATGATTGTTGTTGTTATCGTTACATGTGCATTCCTGCCTGCTCGGTTATATCACACGTAAACACACGTTGAGTATTTTCATCTCGATCGATCCTCGCGTGCACGCGTACTAACTGGAACGTGTATGTATATCTTTCTAATTACCACATTAACCTACAATGAAGAACGGTTGAAATTCCTATAAATTTTTCCTAGAGCCACTTATCAATTTATCATTAGCTCGAAACGGAATATGCCACGGCTGCTATTCGATAGCACAAAAATGATCGATTATTGGATATATAAACAAACGTCAGCGCACCGTACGACGATATTTTTCCGAACAAAAAAATTGTTGGCCGGTTTCTCAAGATCGCAATATATAAGATATTAATATACAAAATAATCTATTTTATGTATAGGAAAAAAAATGAGTTAAAAAGTGCAATACGCAGGGAATTGCTGATAAAATAGTTTGACTAGTAATTGAAAGTTTGGCATTGTTTCTTATCGATGTATGAAATAAATATGGCCATGGAGAACGTCTCTCTGCTATGGGGGTGAAAACTTAGGCCTTCCCGTGTTGAGCGAAACGCGAGTCAATGACTGGCGTAGACCAAATCGCCGCCGCGAAACATAGCCTCGATCATCAATTTTCTGTTGTAGTTGCCGCCCATTGATTCGATCGTCGAAACGAAGCTCTCGTATCTCTTCCACGCCGTTATCGAAGCCACTTCCGCTTCCTGCTGGCTCCTCAGTTTCTCGGGATACTCGACGCTGGTTACCGTCACTTCCGCCGTCCCGCAAACGTTTTCGCTCTCGGGAATCATCTGCACAAATATTTATTCAAATATCAGCGATAATCCTTCCGCAATAAAATTTTTTTGTGCGTCGAAACATCGTGAAATGCTTCTAAAAGATGATGCACACTGTTTTTTTTTGTTTTTTTTTTTAGTTTACGAATCCCGAATGTTTGTAGGATGTGTCGTATGTTTTTGTCTCCCTTTCGAGTGTAGCGGACGTACCCTTCGCTGAAATCAATACCACCTACCGGTGGTAGTGTGCTACGCCGTGGCGGAACGACACCACAGCGAAGATATACATCGGAAAGCAAAAGATTCATTCCGCGACGTTTCGCGTTATTGGCTCACAGCGAGATAATCGACTCTCGATAATATTCAATCATTTTACAATCTTGATTTCCGCATTTTTGCAGTCGAAGAACAAGAAGAAGAAGATTGAGTGCTGAATTTTTGGCAGTTTCTTACCTCGTTTTCTCTAGCTTCGTAATCACAAAATGCCCAAGTGGTGGTTGCTTTATTTTTCGAGGATAAAAAAGAAGAAACGGCGCGAGATAATTCGGTCGATGGTACGGAGCAAAGCACGGTCTGACAGCAACTAAAGCGAAGAACACAGAGTAAGGACGCCAAACATCAGCTGTGGAACAAGACAGCCGGAGGACTGTCTCTCTCGCGCGTGTATGTACCACGCTCCGCTTCGCTCCCCTACCAAGGGGCCCCTCTGCTTCTTTGACAACGCATGTGGGGGCCATATGCGATTATTGCGTGCGTTCTCGTCATTGCCACAACGAGCGCGACGCTCACCAGAGACACGTCTCGTCTTTGCCACATTTTCCCTTCGCATTGTCCAATTTTTATTTCATTAAATTTCGTTCACGTCACGTTTTTTTACCTTTTTCCACCGTTTCCAGACTTTCTTCGATCAAGATACAAATTCCGATCAAAATTTATGCGAGCGTAATGTTAAATGACTCAAATTACCGTGTTGTTATACAATTAAAGAAAAAAATACAATGAACTTTGATTTTTTGAATTTGCAATCGTCCTGTGTGAAAAAAATATGGAGAATCTCTATTGGAGGCTGTGTAGTTTTAAAGAAAAAGAGACTAATGAATGTTTCATTTCTGAAAGTTGGAAAAATGTTGAGAAACTGAGAACAAAGTCGTATACAAAACTGTCGAGATGGAGAGTTACGAAGGTTTCTCATTGTTAACTCGGAAGGCCAAAATAATTCGAACCTTCGTAACAGCCTCAGAAGTGTATAAATGATGCGGGACTCATTGTATGGTGAATCTTCAACGAAATTGAATTAAATTGAATGAATTTGTCGAAACCAAGAAACTTCGTGGCACGTCGCGTCATATTCGTAATTCGGGAATTATTCTGAATTAAGCTAAATTGAGAATAGAGAGAGTTTAAAATTAGATGACGAGGAATTTGGAGAATTTATACAAAAGGACCTTTTGAATTAGTTTTGACAGAATAAAAAGATTTTTCATATAACCTGCATTGAAAATGCGAATTTCAACGCCTGTTGAGCCAACCGAAATTAGTAAAACTGTTGCCAGACAGAACCCGATCATTTTCTTTCCTATAAAATAAACGTCCCAATAGTTGGACAGCTAAGGGTTTTCTCATTTAACCTTTTTATTTAAATATTCAAACAAAAAAATCTATTGGAAATCCATATCTAAATTATTATCTGATATTTTAGCAATCCAAAAATCATTTTATGTGTTAAATTTAAACAATATTTCTAGTAAATAAATACTTAAATATATAAATATGTATAATGTCCCAATAGTTGGACCGAAAATCGACCCTGTCTCTATGGTTGGGCGAGTTTTTTCCAATAAATTAACATTATGAAAAATACACTTCTTCCTACAGGAAAAATAATTCATACGATACTATTGAGAAAAAAATAATTCAAATATGAAAATAATATGGCCAAAATTGTCCAACTATTTTGGGACGTTTACCTTATAGCGCAGAAACCGATGACCTTTCTGCCCGCTGAATAAAGTTCCAGCCCTATTTTCGCTCCTGTCAGAGTATCGCTTTTGTTTATTTCAAACCTTTATTTATTTTCGCTATTAATCTGAAATTGATAAGTTTCGCTTCGCTCGGACAGGCAACTCCCACCCTTGTCTGAAATCGTCTTGTTTCATCCCCTAGTCACACAATATACTATTCTTAGGAAAATAAATTGATACTTGATGTTTCGAGATTTCTCAATTTCTTAAGGAGGTTGGCTACATATAACGAAATGATAAAAATTCGTTCAAATTTGGAGAGAATATTCTTCCATATGAAATACGTGAATACAATTTTTTTTAATGAAATAGCCATTTTTAGATATGCATTCCGTGTATAAGAACGTAACTTTACCACTCGATTACTGGAAATTAATATAGACGATATTTTTTTCTGAATTTATAATTTCTTTAATACACAAAGAACATTCTCTCTAATTTTTATCATGTTCTTAACAAATATCCTTTCTCTATACTTTTAACATGTAAAACGTCATTTATTTTCATTTATTATTTAATAAATGAATATATTATTAAATAATAAAAATAATAAAATATTTATTATTTCGTCATTTATTATTTATTTATACCATTTGTAGCCAACCTCTTTAACACAGGCGGTCTGAAAGAGCCTCAGAACGGGTAAAGTCTCTCGTTTTTTACACCAATAAATAACACGATGATTCTTTACTAATAATATTTTAATTATGTGAAAAAGAAATGTTGAAAAGAAAAAAGCGAGACCTTCTCAAAAATTGAAAACGACGATGCGTCACATTTTGCCATTTAGCAAGAAAAAATTGCACACTTCGTGATATTAAATTCAAAGAAAAGGCAAACCATGATAATAATTAGTAGAAAATGTAATTATCGAGAAAGAATGAATAATGAGTATGATAATGGGGTTCTTTAAAGAAGGGGTTGGGACCGAGAAAGATTGAAGGAGTGGGACACGGATGAGGTGAGGCGAGGAGGGAAGGAGCAAGAGGGGCAAGCTCGGACGGAGCGAGGGCGCGTGCACCGACATCAGGCACACGACACGATCCGGTGTGCTCTCAAAACAGCTGCCGGAAGTACATCTGCCGGCGGGACTCTGGTCCCCGCCGGTGAAAAAAGTAGGTTCACCATTTTTACCTCGAATACCACTTTTTTTCTTCTCATCTTCAATTCTTTTTTTCAACGCCGGAAAAAATGAATGAAAAAGCCGCATTCTCCGGTATAAAACGTCACGGAAGATTTTTTCCTTGTCTCGGTATTTCAGGAACGCGATATACCCGAAAGCAAGCTCTTGAAAAGAGAAAAATCATTGTTTTTTTAATGACGAAAAAGAGTAAAAATAATTTTTCTTGATAACGGGGATATAAAAGAGAGTGAGAATGGGTTTTTATATAGCTTTATATTTTCGTCGGTGTAAGGTTTATGGCTGATTTGAGATTCGATTAAAATTCGCATGAGCCAAAAATGAGAGGGGGGGGAGTGCAACCCTTTCGTATTCCCACCCACACAGCTGGCGTCAAAAACGTCTAAGCCATCTGACGGTATAGAACGGACATCTGGAGACTCTTCGTCCATTCTTCTTCCTCTTTGAAGGAGCTGCTATCGTGGAGCAAACCCCAAATCCGGAGCTTCTTTGCCGGACGCACCGCTTTATTTTTACCGTCGGCAAAAAACCAAAAAAAAAAGAGCAAAGCGGATGAGGACCCTCGTCTCGTACCGGATGCCAAACTCGCGAAAAAAAGTAACCAAAAAAAAAACGAAAAAAAAAAGATAAAGGCTCGGTCCGTATTGTTGATTCTCGAGCTTTCCGCTCATTGCAATTTGACTCCCGTGCGCCGATTCTCGGCGTCGTCCGACGATCGCGAAAGGATTCTCCGACGTCGGGTCTTGAGGTTTGAAACTCGCTCGGGGTTTTTCGAGGCTTTTTTCAGCGGCCGGAATGGAAGAAGCAAGGTATTTTGGTTCGCATGGCAACAGAAATTTCGTTACGGGCTCCGCGCGAGACATCGAAGACAACACAAAAGTGTGTATATAAGTTGTACCCGGGGTCGGAGAGCAGATGCATGGCATGTGCTACGACAACGACGTCGACTGAGAAAAAGAGCGAGAGAGAGAGAGAGAAAGCGCTCTCTCCGAGCCAACAGATGCCCCATAGGCGTAGCAATAACGCCACAAGGTGCCATGAACAATAGTTTTTCTCCCGATTCTTCCTTATTTACACGTGAAAAAGAAAATAGCCCGGGTCGCGTGCCAGCGAGGAACGTTAAATATACGACAGCCGGCACTTTAAACCGCTTCATTTGGAAATATTAATTTCCATTAAAATACACATTTATTCAAATCCTGCTACGCATACTTTCGCTATTTTATTCAATAGAACATCAAGTATTCTTCCTGACCTCCCTCTGACACTAGAGTCACTCATTTTTCCAATTTCATTCAATGGTCGCTTATCGTTTATTGTTATTTATCTACAGTGATTTTATCGTAATAAAAATAACAGTAGGGCCGGTATAAATTAAGGACGTGTTGCGTGTTCATATATATATGTGTGTGTGTGTATGTTTATATATGTTACATATTTACATGGAGTCAGGTTTGAATTCCACGCGAGCTTGAACTTGTCCGACTTAAATATGGAATTAGGGTTGACTTTTACCACGTAAGAGTCGATAAAAAAAACTGAGCGAATGTGTATCAAGAACTTCATTAAGGAGGTACTTGCATTTCTCGAAAAACAAAATTAGTTATTCTAAATTTACAGTGCCAAAAAATGATATTTTTCGGAATAAAATCTCTTCGTAGAACTTTTTACCGTGCACGAATCAAAAAAGCGTTTATTTAATTTTAAAAAATAAATAAATAAAACACGATAGGAAATCGTGTGTTCATGACTTCTGATAAAATATTCAATAGGTCGCAGAGAAAATAAATTAATTGGAATGAATTCGTAGCAACCGTCAGTAATAGATATGAACGGTTTGATAATAATTCATACAGTGACCTTATTGAATTATTGACAATTATATATATATATATATATATATATATATATATCAATTAATTTTCGATGTTCTTGAATGAACAACTAATTAAATACATCGTCGCGTGTTAATAACATTGTCGTTTTTTTTTAAATAAATTATTTCAAGTTTCTCAATTGACTCGATAGTCGTGCAATTGCCTCCTTAATAATTTTGTTTCTTTCAAGCTTGCCGGAAACAAAAACTTGCTACTTTGACATTTCGAAGCTCCTAACTGGAAATTAAAGAACGATATTGAGAAAACACAGTGAACATCATTTGCGAGGTCAATTTTTTAATGAATGTGCGCACGATGTGGCAGACTTGCGTAATGATTTTTCAATTCCGTTCAATATGTTGAACTAAATAGTTGCACTAACTACGATAAAACGTCACTGCTACGCACGTCGAAATTTTGGACTACTTATTCTCGAATCGAGGACACGAGTGACATCAGACGGAAATTTCGAGATCAGTCCGAGATCACTCGCACTTGTCTCTCTTGCAAAATTCAACTAATTGTGCATTATTCGAAGAATCACTTTTTTACAATCACTCAGTCCATCGATCAACATTAAATAACGTAAATGTAAAAACTCACAGTTTTTTTTGTTTCAATTGAAATTCAACCTAAGCGTATGGGCACACACTCAAAGCCTCAGTGCCATTCAACAGCACCAGAGTGTACATTCTTTAAAAAACAATAATAATAATTTAGAAATGCGAATAAGAAAAATAAAAGATACGTTTAAAAAATCACGATTTGACACCGATTATCATTCTATATAGAATTAAGTAATTTCGGTTCAGTTAGTTTTCACCTGGCTGGTCGAAACTCGATTTTCCAAAATCAAATTGATCCCTCGTGTACTTTCTTCCTCGTACCTGATGGGACTAAATTTCCTAACAAAAAGAAATCGAATGCGCGTCTAGCAAACGTCAAATCCTCAGGACGCACATATACTCGTACTCACAAGCTTGTCGCACTCATTTTTTTTATTACTTATCGTCCATCACGGGCCACTCGAGTATTTCAGTCTAAAACTCGTATAAAGTTTTTCACGACTATCCTATACCGAGACTCTCAATTTCTTCGCCTATGACTAATCGTTTCACCTAGATGAGTTAAATGCATCGTGGCTCGATCGAGCGCAATTCCACATTTGAAGATAAATCGAGAAAATTAGATCGTTCGTTCTATCAAACTCTTGGAACATTGTTTTCACTAGAACCCCGACGTAGACACGTCGCTAATCGGTATTTCGGCTAATTCCCGGTGCATCTCGAAGCTCCGAACTAAAAATCCTTTGCCAGACTCGCATCTTAAACGGCGTACCGGGCCAGAGCTCGTTCCCTCTGGACCTCGAGATGGCTCTTCATGGCCAGGACTGTAGGGTGGTGAGGCGAGAGTCCTTCGTCCTCCACGAGATATCTGACGGCCTCGGCTGCACAGGCGTCCCAGCCGATCATCCACGAGCTCGCGTTTTTTGTCGCTCCGGTCTCGTCCGGTGCTCTGAAGCGAGCTTCCGTCGAGCATTTGCCGGACGACATGGCCTCGTCGTCCGACTGGTAACTCGACGTGAGAAAATTCCTGCTGACCGACGTTCCGTACGAAAATGTGGGCTCCGCATGCGAATATTTGCTACTTTTCGAAGCTTCCTGATGATAGCAGACGTCGAGGCCAACCTCCATACACTGGACCGCGTCATTCTGCTCCCTCGTCGTCTCGTGACTCGTTCTCGTACCGCGTTGGTGATGAGTCGTCGAGAGTTTTGCCCTGCTTCCCTGCTGTTTTTGCGAATGTTTCAATTCCTCCGCCAGAGACGTCGCCAGCTCGTGCAACAGCTTCGTGTTCCTGGGCTCGTCCTCGTCCTCCTCGTTCTCGTCGCTCTCCTCGTCCAGCTCGACTCCCTCGTCCTCCGACGAGAGCCAGTCGTCGTTCTCTTCGTTCTCGACTCCCAGAAGAGTCAACAAGCGTTCTGCCGCGTCTGCGAACACGTGGAATTATCGTCGAGTTTTTAAAAATATAAATACATGAAAAGGAAAATTAAAAGATTCATAATTCAATTAATTCGACATTTCGAAAGAAAGGAGATTATTTTTTCTTTTTTTTTTTAAAGAAAAACGATGGTTCGCTCTTATCAGAGTGGGAATATTGAAATGGGGATCCTCAGTCTTGTATATCAAGTCATGGGAATCGCGTCTCAGTCCCATGGGAAATACCTGTTACCATTGTGCATTGTACTCTCTCCTGTTCTGCCTCCCTGTCCACCGAAGACCCTCAATTTCGCACGATTCTCTCACCCTCTTGCTTTATCTCTTTTATGCTCAAATTTTTATCCCGCTCTCCTTTTTCTCTCTTTCTCCGACTCGAATCGATCGAGTGACGTATAAATTGGTGCACGATTAGGTGAGAACGAGAAACGGTCGACGACGGGCTCGTATTATTTTTCCGACGTTACCTGTTCTCTCTGCGAACTTTACAAAATTTTGTGAAATTTTTATTTCATTATTTGAGAAAAAATCCAAGAATTCATCTTGAGCACATCAAAGAAACTGATTTTTTTGATCACTTTTTTCAATTTTTCGATACGAATTCTCGAATTGCACCCCGAATAAGTTGCATTTTCGTTATCTACAGGAAATTTCCAATTAAATAAGCTCTTAAGCAAAAAAAAATTCAAAAAATTTTGCAATTTTTAAAAAATTTTCAAGGTTTTATAACTTTAAAAATAAATTGATATATTGACATAATATCTGTGTCATTCGCTTCGCTTTGCAAAAATCTTGATGAGTCACACACATAATAAAGTAGATTCCATCGAGAGAAAGATATTCCAAATTGAAATTTTCATGGGTCTACGAGACCCTGTGTTCGAAAACAAGATCTGATCGAATAATATCGTGAAATCGAAAAAAAAATTCTGAAGGGAACAGCATAAATTTTTTAATTAAGGTCTTTTTATAATTGCAACTTTCAAATAGTCATCGTAAAATTATTGTAAATTTATAAATTTTTAGTCTAATATTATTTACTAATTTTTAGTTCACGATATTCTACTGTCGTTCAAAGTCGGATTTTGAAAAATGACTTGTTTTAACGAAGTACATTGTCGGTGCATCTTTTCGATCTCGAATGGACCCCAATCTGGATTCTGTCTCGAGCTCCTGGACAGTTCCCACAGGTCAACCCCAAACATTTAAATGCTTCGTGCCAGAGATTAAAAAAAAACTGGAGTGGCTCGAGAGAGACCGTGTGAAGAGAACGAGCATAAAGAGACATTGTCTGTCGGTCGAGTTCACGTTGAGTAAGGTTAAGTTTAAATACTAGTTCTTTCTATAAAAGATTGTTAAAAAATTTTTATAATGAAAGAAATATACTGATGATGATTTTTCAAGTATTTTCGTGTATGATTTTTTTTCATATTCTCACGATTCAAATTTTGAAACATATCGTGAAAATAATCACTTTACCGGAGGCCTTTCACCCCGAACTGACCTTTTTAAAAGCGAGGGGGAACCCCGAATATCCGATTTCACTGGATTTTCTAATGTCATCCAAACGGTTTTGCAGGTACATTATAAATAATGTGAAAAAAAAACAAAATTTTTTTTCCCAAGGCACTCGGGGATGAAAAACCCTTCCAAACTACGGTTAATGTCCGGTTTTGAGGATATTCCACTTTTAGGGGAAACAGATTGACGTCTCGAGGGGATTCGAGATTTGTGGGAATTCTCTGTAAGGTAAATACAAAGAAAACGTTCCATCGTTTTTTTTTCGTGAAAAACGTACTAGCGCCAAGCGGCTTAAGATAGTTCGATAGCAAAAACCGTTTGTTTAAGAAAAATTTGAAAAAATTATTATGTTTTGTAGAAAAAGAAAAGAAATAAAATGCATAAAGAGTTGAGTAACTCTACCGTTTAGTTTCAGAGGTATTTGAAGTTTGAGTTAAGCTATTTCCCCATCTAAACACGTGTTAAGGTAGTTCGATAGCAAAAATTTAATTTAATTAACAAAATTATGAAAAATTTGTATGTTTTATAGAAAAAGAAGTTAAAGCCTAGCAATTTTCCCATCGAAAGTTCACAAAAAAATTATCTATAAAAATAACTTGAAAACGACATTTAATAAAATTATGAAAAAAAATAAAAAATGTTAGAGTACCACCTACAGAAATTATATAAAAAAAAGTAAGCATGATATACCGTGTCCAGTTTTAGAGAATAAAAATCATTGTGGTGGAAATTTTCAATTCTTTTCATTTTGAAAAAAATTTGACACTCTCAAAGTTCAGTACGAGTGAGGAAAATTCGATAAAAATAACATAATTATGTTTCTTCTATGATTACTGATAATATTTTCAAAAATTCGTAATACCTATTTATGGACACCACTTTTTCGTGAAGGGGAACGGGCCCTTTTTTATATGGCACTTTGCTATCGAACTACCTTAAAAAAGGATGTTTCGAATCAATTTTTACCTCTTATCGTCGTCACGGAATTTAAAGCATTGTCGCTCGAATTAACGAGATGATCGAGATGAGTATCGTCACCGCTACATTCCATCATCGTGTCCTGAAACAAAAGAATATTAATTATTAATTTTTTTTAAAATTACTAATAATTTAATTATACTTATTATACTACATATTAACAAATAAACGTATACAACGTTTTTTTGTGTTATATTATTGTGTAATACTATTCTTTTCGAATTTTCTTCCGGAAAGACAAATATAAACGATTTGTCGTGCTTGAAGCGAACAGGAGTGAGGGGCACGTCTCGGCTCTCGCGAAAAAAGGTACCAATAAATTGGCTCCTGTTAAAATTTATAACGGGCAATTTCGTCCGTTTCGCGAGACTAGTTTATGGATTCGCTTGGAGAAATTCGACGTGGGAGTTTTCCCAGTGACCCAGTGACGTTTCCCCATTACCGGACCTCTATAAAATTCGTCTCGGAGCTAATTGTCGGTGCGGTTTAACAGGAAGCTTCCGCCGACTTTCTAGCTAAAGTAAAAACCTTCAACTCCGAAAATATCATTTTTCACGCCCTTAGTATTTCGAAAAATAAAAAATGTTTGTAAAATTAACACGATTTTTTCATTAAATTTTAATTTTGAGACAAAATGTATATGCGCGAATGAATAAAAAAATACAATAGCTTCGAGAGAGAATTTTATCCCGTTTATTTCGTTGGAGCTTCACTCCGAAAAAAAAACATTTTTCACGCCCTTAGTATTTCGAAAAATAAAAAATGTTTGTAAAATTAACACGATTTATTTCATTAAATTTTTTTTATACGCTCTTTATATAAATATATAAACTGCATAAATATGATGTTTCAAATAGTTTTGATATTGTAGTAATGTTGAGACAAAATGTATATACGTGAATAAATAAATAAAAAGTGCAATAATAGGTCCGAGAGAGAATTTTATCTCGTTGGAGCGTAAATAGTCGAGCTTTACGATATTTCTACCGGTCACTCGGTCACACGGGTAGCAATAAAAATGCGGGTAAACTCGACGGCGAAAAACGAAAATAATTTCGTTCCACCGGATTTCTTTCTCTCTTGAGTGTTCCTCGGCGTGTTCTATCGTAACGCGCGACAAGCGCTGACTCCACCCATCAACTACCGCAATTAACTTCCAAATTCGTTCGAGGGTCTGACACGCTCGGGGAGGCCCAAAAAGGTGAAAGTCTTCTACACGCATACACGGTGAAAGTACGTTTGCCTCCGGAGACCCAACGAAAGTGTTGAGGAAAAGCCTTTCTAGGTCATATTTATCAAAAACTCCCCCCTTTTATCAATTGCACAACCAATTTATTCGTTTTGTTACTTTTTATTCGATGTTATTTAATATTAAATATAGAAAATTATCTTTGGCGTATATACGAAAGAGAATACGAAAAGGGCGGAAATAAAGGAGAATGAAAAAGAAAATTGATGGAATAACGGAAAAATAAGGCAAGGAAAGTAATCTCGGTATCTGAAATTTATAGAAAAGTCGTGTATCTCTCTCTCTCTCTCGCTCTAGCTCCCCAAGAGAGAGCTAGGTGCATTGAAAACTCGGAGATTGAATCTCCGAGGCGTGCCCGGATTGCCGTTACGAGTTTTCCTTTTTTTTTCCCCCTTATCATCTCTGGTTTCCCGTTACTCGGCGTAATAAACGGGAAACTCCTGCGCTGCGGAAAATGATTTTTCTCGTAAAGATTTTCAACGTGTCGAATCGACGAAACACTCTCGTTTCGCTCGATTTTCAATCGACGAGGAACTTTTGAAAAGAAGAATTTCGAGAGAAACGAAGGAGGAATTTATGCGGGAGAAAGAAAGAGAGAAAAGGTGCGAGAGAACAGCTGGCTCTTACTCGCGCACGAAATGTACAGGGCAGGTGCACTACGCACTACGCACATGCCCTCGATAAAAATATCCCGACACACTGAGATCTCTTCGTGTACATACATCGGCGTAAATCGAACGCGCCTGTGTATTAATTATACTAGCCGCTAAGCCATCATCAGGTTTTCTCTCCTTTTTACCATATTTCTCCAAATCAACCTCTCTGACTCTCGAAAAAATGTCCCCGCACCGTGTGCGATTAGTGACAAAATACTCATCGACCGTCACAGAGCAAATTACGATTAGAGAGAGAAAAAAAAAACAAACTATAAATCATCGGTCGTTCGTTAAAATGTCTCAAATGAGGAAACAAAAGGTTAAAATGTCGATGGTAAGAGCGTGACGATGGGGAAATAAAGAAAGAGTAAATTTTCTTACATCGGAGAAGGCGTCTTCCATCATATCGCCGGTGTCTCTCATGACAAATACCGTCCCGTAGTCGCGCTCGACGAGACAGGCGGTTTTCCTCCGTCGCGCAATATATTTTCCCTCGAAACCTTTCGAGATCGTTTAACTCGATGCAGGAACTGATGTCACGCGAGGAGCACAGACACAGAGCCGCGCACTCGGGACAAACTTGAACGGAGAAAAAAAAAAAATTTCAAGGACGATCACCGCAAAACTCGCCACGGGACGAAATTCTGCGTGCGACGAGGATCAGGATCCACTGTATCTGTGAATTCGGGGGAGATCAAGAGCGTTATCCCTGTTCGTACGCGTTATTACAGATTACAATAAGCTTCGTGTACGTGTAAAACATCGACAGCGACGTCTCGTTGATTCGGTCACTCGCGTCAAGGTCAAGATACGTCAGATTTCGAGCAAACGCTTCGAGAATTGATGCATCGATCGACAAAGGCGATAAGATGTTGTAAATAATATCATGGGGGATATTGAGCTCGAATTTAACGAAAAAGTGTCATATCTGCATCGCGAATAAAAAGTTATTATTCTCAAATGAGGAAAATATCACCTCAATGAGGTGAATGAAGGAAAAACGAGCGAAAATGAAATGTATTTTCGGCAAAATGTCGTCCAAGATATTTTATTTTGAAGCAGACTCGTGTTTCAATAACTGCGCTCAGGGTCACGAAACGTCTTGCAAAACGAATCTTATTGCGAGTTTGCGAATAGTGCGCCGAATAGGTCCGTTCTTGAATAATCGACGCGATTGAGAGTTGGTAAGTAGTGATCGAGCGAGAAAAGGGTTCGCGCCCGTCGAGAGCGTTGTAAAAAGGGGCGACTGAAATGTGTACGTTGAGAAAGGAATCTATGAGTGTAGTTTTTTACCAAGGATGTTCTTTCGCGAAATGACGGTGTCCCGGCGCGCAGTGAGCAAGGCGCACTCGAGAATACGGGCGAGAGTGATTGGTGGAAAGTGGACGGAGTGACCGGATAATTCGTGGTGGGGGAAGACGTAGACTACAAGCAGAAACACGATTGCACACAGAGCTCCGGATGCGCGCGCGCTCCTAACGTCTCTCTATGCATGCGATTCGATGCTCCGTGTATTATAATACACGCATCACATCTCTCTCGCTCTTTGTAATTCGCTTCTCCGATTTCCTCCTTCACTTTCACCGGATCCAAGGAAACTCGTTATTTTTTAATACTCCGATAGACTGCAGCGCCTTCTCGTGCTCTCGCTCACTCTCTTATCATAGCCTCTCGATTATTTTCATTATTTCAGGTAACACTCGACTCACGCTTATTACTCAAATTTCATAGTTTTGCTATCCTTATTTATTTTGGTACTAAATTAAAGTCCTATCACGATTGCGAGCAGAGATCACGCGCGAAACGAACGAAAAGACCCATCAAGCCTCGCGGCTCTGGAGGTACTGGCACGCCGAGCGCCGGAGACGTCGCGAAGCGAGTGAGGGGCAGAGGGGGATTACGCCGACCTGCTGTTGCGCTCGCCGATGTATTTGCTCCGTGATTTTTTGATCCACCCCAGGCTCCGTACTGATTTTTATAGGTACACGCGTACTTGAAAATATTGTTTCGTCATCAATTACCCTCCGAATTCTTCGAAAAACACACTCGCGTTGGTTTACCCTTTAAATTCTTTGTTACCTGTCCGCGATAGAGTAACATTCTGATTTTATTATTTTTGTAGGAACGCTCAAACATATAATTATGTGTCGAGATACAATTACCGGTATTTTATGTACCTATACACATTTTTAAAGTGCAATATTTTATTTTATTTTTTTAAATAAATGACAGTTGATAAGTTCGCGGATAGCTTTACCGAAAAATGGATTATCGATGGTCGATATAGAGGAGAAAATCACGTGACTTTGTGCTATACCGGATAAGGTTGGTATTTTTTGGATTATTCGAGACTTTGCGTTCCTTACTCATCACAAAATTCTACTTTATTTGTGGTCATTAAAGAGGTATTATCGTATCTTATAGTATCGCGCATTCGTTTTACGTGTAAAGTTGAGGCAAAAACCATCAAGTGAAATCATTTTCAATTATTTTCAATCTGAAGAAAATTAAAATTAATGTTCCTTGATGTCATAGTAAAATACGTTTAAAATTTAAGAAAGATTTATCGTACAGATGTCGAGGTATTAATTGTGCAAAATAATAACTTTTAACACGGGATTTTATGAGAAGTCACAAATAAAATTCGATTTTCAAAGATAAAAATATCTCGATTTGCAGACGGTGGAAGTTATTGAAATTTCGACACAAGTTAGGTATCGCATTAATCTCAAATGTGTGCCAAATTTTAGCGAAAAAAGTTGAAAAATAATTTTCACGTGACAAACAATAATACCTCCTTAAAAACGGTTGAAATTTTAAATCCTGTTACGAAAAGTGTTTTTACGCAAAATAGTTCGAGCGCTAAAATTTTTCAATGGGACTTCGACGCACGGGAAACGAGCAAAAAATACACGGTAATAAAATCTTTTTCGTACAACCTGCATGCGAGTTCGAACGCCTGTTGAGCCAACCGAAATTAGTAAATTTTCGACTAATGCGACTGTTGCCGGACAGAACACGATCGTTTTCTTTCCTAGCGCAGAAATCGATGATCTTTTCGATCCTGTCAGAGTATATCTTTTTTGTTTATTTCAAAGCTTTATTTATTTTCGTTATTAGTCCGGAATTGACTTATTTCGGCAGTACGTTAACTGTACACTTCTCTACTCTCGACATTATTTTTTCGTATTTCATCTTGAATATGGCTGCTATTAAAAAAATGGACTATTTTGGAATAAATTTACTAAAAAAAACTTTTCTGCAGTTTTAAGGTAGTTCTATAGGTACAGTCAAATCAAAAGTTTTTTATTTCAATTTATCTCCATACCATGTGGTTTTAGAGCTTAAGTTTATTAAGAAAAGTTGTTGAAAATTGTTACAAGAACAACATACTCAAAATTCAAGGTCATCCAAGGTGACTTGTACTTGCTACGCACGTATGAAAATTAAAAAACTCATAATCTTAGGATTTTTAAAAAAAACTTGAGGAAGCTTCTTTCAAGTACAATAAAGAGATGTGCAAAATTTGAAGAAGGTTCACCATCTAGATTTCAAGATATTTAGGATTGAAAAT
>JAPYYW010000739.1:0-54401 GCA_030522545.1 Cremastinae sp. A BG-2022a
GCAGTTTCAAATCTTTTTCCCTTTATTAAGTAATAGCAAATGCATCGAATTACATTTTTAAGGATAATTTCTTGGAAAACCACGTAAATGGTTTTCAACCGTATTCGAGATATTCAGTGTTAAAAATAGTGATTTTAACATGGGCTTTTATGGGGAGTTACAAAGAATTCTTATTTTCAACAATAAACGTCAAAATTTTTACGGGGCGAAGCTTATTTTGACACACACTTACGTGTATGATCTCCTCGAAGGATGAGGGATCGTCAATGTCGTCGAACAATCCGAATTTAAGGAGGTTTTTCGGCTATAGGCAGTTTCAAATCTTTTTCCCTTTATTAAGTAATAGCAAATTCATCGAATTACATTTTTAAGGATGACTACTTGGAAAACCACGTAAATGGTTTTCAAGCGTATTTGAGATATTCAGTGTTAAAAATCGCGATTTTAACATGGGCTTTTATGGGAAGCTACAAAAAAATCTTTAGTTATAAAATAATCAGCATGGTAGTCACTTTATGATAAAATCCACTATTGTGATTTCTCTCAGTGTAGGCGCATATTTCATATAATCTCGCATGATACGCTCTATTTCGATGAATTCATTATGAGCTTCATGCCTTTTTTAAAATAAAATATTTGATCGCAAAATTTCCTGTAGACATAAAAAAATATTACTTATACGGAGTGCAATCCAAGAATTAATATTGAAAAAATTGAAAAAACTCATCCAATTTTTTGGCACATTCAATATGAATTCTTGAATTTTTTCTCAAATAATTATCATGTTTGTTATCTACGGGAAATTTCCGATCGAATAGGCTCTTAAAATCGAAAGAAAAATTTCAAAAAATTTGGTGAGTCACAAAAATATTTAATATATGTTTAATATATCTATAGGATTATCTTTAAATTCGTTTCATGCAAGAGCAACCTTACGAGGACTCAAAAACATTCATCATTCTTATTTTTGTCCAATGTTTTGAAAAATAAATCTCCAAAGGTATTTAAATAAAAATTATTATAATAAAGTTAAAAAATGTTTATAAGCAGCGAGTATTTAAGATATTTTAATTTTTCTTTTATTTTCTTGTTACTTTCCTGCAATTACATTTTGCATTTGAAAATGCGTTTGTTCGTGATGTCGTTCGAGTTAAAGAATGATCGATCTTGGTGAAAAATCTAAAAATTTGAATAAATTGTAATTCTTTCTTGTTCGATGACAATTTTTGAAAAGCAATCTTGTAATAACGTCAGAGTAATAATGCAGAATCGTGAAAATTCTGACTCGACGTTCTGTCGAAGCGTTCGCTCGTCTCACGAGTCATTCGGCTCTTCCACTGGTCCTTCTCACCGCATCGCATGAATGTGCCCTCAGTCTCGATGAGCTTAAACTTTTTGTTGAACTCGACAGCTTCCTCGTAATTTACCGCCGGATTTTTCTTCATGCTCTCGAAACTCAGGTGCTTCAATAAATTCGCGAAATTGTCGTTTCTTTCGTCGACGAGATTGCCAAGAAATTTTGAAGTCTCGCTAACTACGGACGCCAGATCCTTAAAAATAACGATAATTTTTTTTTTTTTATAAAAATCTCAAAAAGTTAGATCAGATATTTATTATACCCACGGTTTTCATGTTTTCGTATCTGAGAAACAACAAATTCAGCTCGTTTCTTTTTTCCCAAAAACCGAGGACGTGTTTCCAAAACGGTGCATAACTCACTAAACAGCAAAATTAGAGAATTAAATAAATTATTGATAAATTTTGATAATAACGAGATCGAGTACAAAAGTCGATAGTTATTCATTATTTGACAAATAATAAATGATTGAGAAACAAAAATAGTAACGATTAGGTTTAAACAACTTTTACATTTTCCACCGAGGAAGAGGCTACAAAAATCGTCGAAATTTCCACGATATCCTTCGAGAAGCTTGCAATGATTGTAGTAAGAGATGCAAGTATCTTTGGCGTTCCTCGCAACGTAAATAATTTTCGGTTTTCTCGTAAATTCGCGAATCTGACGCGGCAACAAGTCGAAGGGCAGGTGAGATTTAATGAAACGCGGGCTCCGTAATTTCTCCACGTACGATACACTGTCAAGGATCAACTCTGGAAATTCCAGTTCCGGGACACGCTGTAGAATTTTCGAGTAATCGAAAAGAGCCGACAGTCTACAAAATAAATCACTGCTCGTACATATATATTTTCTAGTTCCTGTATTTTTAAAATCTTTACAAAACAATCAAAAAATGGTGCAAAAAAATCGAAAAAAATCTTAATGTTTTCATTTTAGACAATTTTGGATGAGTACCTTTTTAAAATATGGTGAAAATGTAAAAACTCACTCGAGAAAAGGGAATCGTTCGGACAACAGAACTTTGGCTCCTTGAAAGTCATAATTATTAGCGATACACCAGACCATTTCCTGCGTCCAAGTTGTACCTCGAAAACATCGAAATGAAAACGGCGTCGGAGGCAATTTTTCGTTCTTTTTCTTCCATTTTGAAAGATTTCTCACCACTCTTGGGAAAACTACAGACCCAGACGTCGTCGTCTCGGACTTGAAAATTTTCAACGGCCTCTGCGAACTTTCCGTAATATTCCGGCAGGCAGAATCCCCGTAAGTTCATGTAACCAGTGCGAAAATCATTCGTAAAGCATTCACGCAAGATACGATCAAGATCAACCCGTCCAGCCTCTTCGCCCATTTTTTAATACGAAATCTTCTCAATCTTTTGATCCGAATCATAGAATGTACGACTTTTTATCGATTTATCAAGAAAAAAAAAACGTCAATCATATCTCAACTTGTTTAAATTTCTTTAAATATATTAACAACGAACGTGGTTTGTAAAATTGTCAAATCGTTGTCGAATCTCGTTCTTAGCTACCGATTAACTGTCCTCCACGCTCGATTTGCTCGAGGTTTTATAATCTGGACCTGGGTTTCGTTTCAATAACGCGGAATAGCCGAGCCTTGAGGCAAACTTCAAAAAAACTCAACGTTTCCTCGACTTTTTTCATCTTTAACTGGAACAAGGATAAAACGAATTTCACGGTTGCTCACTATTTTTCCACGCTCACTGAATAACGCGCATTAGCAGTTTTTTGTTTCTCGAGTTATGATACCAAAGGCAGAAATTTAGAGCAATTCTTATGCTAATACAATGTCCAGGCTAAGCCAATCAGAAAAAAAATTCTCGTATTTTCATGAATTTTTCTTCAAATTCACACCAGTCTCAATACATTTCTTTCTCAATAATCCAGATATTACAGTTTCAAACTTTTCCAGGTAGCTCGTTACAACTCCACACCTCTTTTCAAATCTTTCATACTTTTACTTTCGATTATTTTGCTCTACTTTTTTTTTTACTTACTTCATGTAGCAGTCGTATAAAATCAAATATTTATATATTTTCTTTGTATATTATATATATATGTGTGTATATATATATATCTATTTATGAATAAGCATATACTGTTTGTAAGATGAACACGTAACTCTTAAGATTGTTAAAATTATGAGAGAATTCTAATGTCGATTGGAATAACGTGTATTCGATGCATCGGACACTCCAATCTCTTTGTACATTTTTGTACTCTTTCAATGTCAAAAACTTTCATCTTTAATAATTTTTTGTTACTTTTTTTCGCCGGATAACTTAATTAACTCACGCAAAATGATCTCTTGACGAGAAAATGCGTTGTCATGGATTTGATAAATCTTTAAGATCGTGCTGGAAAGTCATAGATTCGATATGACGCTGACGCTCTGAGAAAGATCGACCTGGCCCTTGAGAACCTTTTGCTGCAGTTTTTGGCCGAAAAGTTTCGCCATAAGATGATTTCTTCGAAGATCTTCCTCTTTTTCGCGTTGACGTCGCTTGTTTCGCACCTCGTTGAGACGAAGATATCGCATTCGAAGCCTCAATTTAAGCTCGTAATCGCTCAATTTTCTTGGAGTGCTCACTGTATTGAATTTCAAATATTAATTGCAATTTTTTCTTGCGTTTTTTTATAAGATTAATGCTATTTCTCAGAAGAACCATTAAACGAAAATCCATTTTAGGATAAGCAAAAAATTCTGCTTGTAAAAATTTTTCTAATTTTGTGCATCAAATTGGTCGAGTCAAATCGTGGCGTTACCCTTTAAATATATTTTTTATAACTTTTTGTAAATTTCACGCACCTGTCGTACTTTTCGCTTGGCGCTGGGTTTTCAGGTAATTCGAGCCTCCTGTCATCGCTAAAAATTGCTTTCTCTTCTCGCGTTTTAATTGACGAAGTTGAGACAGCTCGCTCATATAGCGAAGACGTGTTTCCACGTTTTCAAGAAATTCTGGCCTGTTCGTCGCTAGAAAGTCCTAAAAAATAGGTGCAAAATTATTAATAATTTATATTAAATTTACCATAGAGTCCCAAAGAACTCTTGAAAGTCTAGTATTAAATATATTTACTTACTTTCAGAGTTTCAGGACATTCTTCACCATTGTCTACGTCCTCGCTTCTCTTTTCGTCGTCATTGCAGGCACAATTTTCCTGAGACTGTTCCGAGACTGGACCAGACTGGGTGGCTCTCGAGTGAGTCTTCACTGGAGCATCTTTCGCAACGATACTGCTCGGTTTCGCTTTGATCTTCTTCTTTTCAACGTTTTTCGACTTCTCTCCCGTTTCGTCGAATTTCAGCTCGTAAGCGACAGGCTTGAGATAATCCTGAGTACACTCGCACTTCCGGTTAGCGTTTTTTCCAGCCTTCGCCGACCAAATGGTTCCGCACGTTCGACAGGACTTCCGAGTCTTTTCCGAGCTGGGATCGACTTCCGTCAAAAAACCATTTCTCGGACTCGCCACCTCTTCGTTCTTCGTTCTCGAGTCCCAGGATTCTTTGCACGTGCAACGATACTTTTCTTCAAACTCACTTCCGGTTTCGCAGGGACTGACGCTTCCTTCCCGATTACTCTCGTATCCACCTCTCTCCCTTTGACAAACGCAGTCGTTTCCCTTTTGCTCCTTTATTTCCGGTTTTCGTATCGGTACGACCTCCGGTTGTGAAACTTTGTCGCATCGCTCGCATCGATCTCGTCGCACCGGCAATTCGCGGACAGCGTAGTTCGATTTGCACGTCGCATTCAGCTGATTCTTCGCCTCCTTGCGCGAGCCCGGCCGATTCGAAACCGACTGCGTTATTATCGGCCTCTCGTCGCTTCCGGGACAGTTTTTCGAACGTGTCGGCCTCTCCGGTGAGTGAATGACGCACGCCCGGTGTCTGCTGTGGGCCGCGTATCTTTGGCAATAACAAACGTGTCTGTGAAATTTTGAGTGCGCTCTCTCCTCGGGTTTCAGTCTTGAGCAAGTCGGATCGGAATTCGTCCGGCTCGTTCCGTTGCTTTGAATTTTCTCCGGTGACGCCGAGCGAGTCTGGACCGACGCGTCGCGCATAACAGGCCCTTCCTTTTGATCCTTCCACCCGGCAACGAGCGAAGAGAAAAACGGTAGCGAGGCCGAAACTATTTCCCCCCCAGTCTTTGAATGTCCGCTCGGTCCGCCGTCACTTCCGGTCTGCGTGCAACTGTTCCTCTTGCGAGTGGGCCCGACTCTCTCGCTCAGTTTTGCCGCTGCTTTTTCCTCGGTACGAATCGCCAAGTTGCCGTGAGACGACCATTGATTCTCCAGAGCTTTCTCCAAGGATTCTACTCTCAGAAGATCGTCAGGAGTCGCTTCACTTCCGCTTCCTCGCACTCTGCTCGAAGACTGAGAGAAAAAATTGCTTCATTTATCAAGTCAACATAACATTTTCATTTATAAAGAGTATAATCTACAAAAATTTAACGATTGTTCGCAAAAAGCAACTTGTACATAAAATGTTCTACATTTTAACATTCTTTTATGATCAATATTTCCATAAACTCAATTATGATAAAACGTATACTGACTTTCTACCGTAAAATGCATTTTCATAATAGCGTATATTTAAAAATATTCACGCTTTACTTACATTTCTGTCAGCCTGGACGATCCAAGAGCCCAATACGTCGAGTCTCTTTCTCGGCGAATTCGCACCTCTGGAGCTAGCCTCGATTTTATTCGGCTCCTCGAGCAATCTCTTCAAGTTGCACAAATGGCTTATCTCATTTGTGATCCAGACGAGCTGGTTTCTCTTCTCCATTTCCGCGTAGCTGATGAGCTTCGTGTCCCCGGATTCGGAATTGCTGCGACCGAGCTCGAACCTCCGTTCGGACATGGTAGTCGGGAGTCTCCAGTCGGTTTCGTTCGTGTCATTTCTCCGGCGTTCCTTGACCAGGATAATCCTGTCCGAAACGAGGTCTTTCCGGGACGTACTCGAGTCACTCGTTATCCCGGTCGCCACGTCTCTCGCGAGATTATCCCTCGAGGGATTCTCGTCGGGCTTTCGATTTTTCTCCACGCTATAAAATAAATTTGTACTCTTAATCTTGTGCTGATTCTGGGGAACGAAGCACTCGGAGCTCTGACTCTTGTCTCCGTCGGTTTCTCGTGGCTGGTCCTCGCTCCTCAGTCCCATCCGAGCCTTTCGTCCATCCATAACGGTCCTGTCCGTGTGTCGATCGAATTTGTCGCTGTTCATCGTGCTCTCGCGACTCGTGCCAAGGTCGATTATCTCCTTGAGAACCCGAGTCTCTTTGGAGAGACTCTTTTTCGGGCTCGAACGAGCTCCGCTTCTCTTTCTCGGTCTCCAGTCCTCGGAGGAGTCCGTCGTGTTCCTCTGCTTATTGTTTGCCAGCGCTTGAATAATGTCGCTTCGGTAGACCTTGTTCCGGGCATCCGCCGGATTCCAAGGTACGTTCTCCTCCAGGTCCCGCTCTATCCTGTCGTCCGTGTACTTCGCCGTGACTAGTCTCTTAACAACGTGGTGAATCAGTCTTTTTTTAACCTGCTTGTCGCATTTGTTCGCGTCGACGAGGCTCTTGAGTATGTTTACGCTTCGCTCCAGGTCCCGGACGAGGCTGTCCGAGTCTCCCCACAGCTTTTCGTCGATGCTCGAGCTCGTATTCGGCATCGTCGAGCACCTGGACTCCCGGCCGGTGTCGCAGGAAGACACCTGGCTCGTGCTACCGTTGGGAACATTTTGATAAACGTGCCCGGGAAAATATTCGAAACTGTTCGAAGCCCGACCCGTCGCGTCCTCCGTTTCGACGAGAATCTCCGATTTTTCGCTCGATGACTCGTTCCTGCAGGACTCGTTCTTCGGAGATTCGTTCTTCGAGGACGAACTGTTTGATTCCGAGGGCCTTCCTCCACCGCGGGTTCGCGGTCGCGTTCCCGGAACCTTCTCCTTCGCGGCGTCATCCTCGACTCGCTTATCCTCAGAATGAGAATCTTCTGGAACCGAAGGTGGCACGTTTCGATCTCTGACGGTATAAGTGTTGCTAGAATTTTTCAAAATCGAGTGCAATGACTTCGGGGCGAGACTGCTTCCTCTTTTCGGTAGCGGAGGCTTTTCTTCCGACGCTCCCTCCATTTCCTCTCGATTTTCGGATCCTCTTGCCCCGTTGTTTGCATTATCTGACCTCACCTCGACCTGAATTCCCACGGACTCCCTGGAACAACTGTCCAAGCTCGTCTGTATGAATTTGTCGCAGGTCGCAGGCTTGTTCACGATGGTCGCGATGGAAGACATGGAATCAAAAATCAACGGCAGAACTTTCTTCTCCTTCGCTCTCAGATTGAGCTCGCTCTGGCTGCGCTTCAGGGAGAGCTTCGAGAGAGGAAGAGCGAGGAGATTCATAGAAGAGCTCTTCTTCAACGGCGACAACGCGGGATCTTCACCTTTTTCGTCTTCTTCTTTGGAACGAGAACCCTCAGCAGGATATTTATTTTGTACGTTCGGTGCTCCTGGTTTGTTTTCAGTTTGTTCGCTCTCATTTCCTGTTTTATTATCAAATTCTGACGATTTTTCCTCACAGACTTTGATCATGGCGGTACTGTGAGCCTTTACCACGGGCGTTATCTCGATCTCGCTCTCGGATTCTCCAGAAACGTGAATAACGAGAGGTGTCGAGCTGGCGTCAGGTCTCATGGAAGCTCTCACTCCGATTCTAGAGCTCGTTGTTGACTCGTTCGTCCCTTCAGGGTCCAGTCTCATGGCAACGGAACATCCTCTCTTCAGGGCCATGCGCTCTATTGTGCAAAGCTGTTTTTCCTTCTCCTTTGTCCGGGGAAGCAACTCGTTGTAGTATCCAACGTCAGCTCCGCTGTCCCACTCTAGAGGCTTGTGCGAAGCCACGCTCGATGTTGGAGAAGAAGTGTTTGGCTTTGTCTCAGTCTCTCGCAGCTCAACGAGAGTCTCCCTGCTCTCGTTTCTCTCTTCGGGAATAGTCTCATTTATCGGACGCTTGCTTATTGGCGACGGCGTGCGGGAATCCACTCCGACATACACGTTTTGCCCATCGGAGGAAGATGGCTGACCGATCAGAGGAGGTCTGGCCCATCTTCGTCTTTCTCGAGGAATCGAACAGTCAGACTTGGATCTCTCGTCGTCCGCCAATACAACATAACTCTCAAAAGCACCGTGAGGCTCGGATCCGGACACGTAGAGCCTGTGTTGGTAATTTGTACTCTGGAAAGTCGAGCCTGGCTCCGGCAGTGAAAAATAACGACCAAGGCTCGTGCTCTGAGAATATTTCTGATAGTACTCCATGACCTGGGACGAGAGTGTTCGTTTTGCAACTACGGGCAGTATCGTCGGCTTGGAGCTTGAAATATCATCGGTATTGTACCAGCGATGGGAAGTTGAAGGCTGTAAACACGACTCTCGCTCCGCTCTGTTCCCTTCGTTGATTCTTTCTGGAACTTCCGAGTCCTCCAAATCCTTGACGCGACCTTCGCAGCTCGATCCAGAATCGTATTCCATTTTTTTCGAAAGCTTCCTCCTTACATCTTACTTGTCTTTCTCTTTAATTTATCCCTTTATGCTTACTCTCGAGAAATTTGGGTTTTATTTTCGACGTCCTGGCCATACTTATCGCGCGATCCAAATCGGCGTTTTCTTGTGGCGAACGATGTCGGTTTTGACGTTTACGAAAGTACGCGTCCGCGCGTACGCTCTTGAGCGTGCACGCACCAAGTAAGCGTCACTCGTAATTACAGTTGCTCACCAATATAACTTTTACGGATCGCGTGAGGAAATGAAACGCGAGAAATATTTAAAATTTCAAAAAAACACACGCATCCATTGCTAAGAAGTCATTATAGATTTTTACCAATGTTTTCTACGACTCGTTTGTGCGAATTTTATCTTCAGACGTAATATTCAAATTATTGTTTACATGTTGTGTAACTCGGACTGACGAACGTAACCCCTCGCTCCGGGCATAATAATTATAGTAACGAAAAGCGAGCTTGGTCGAGAGATTACGGCGTTGGTCGAACGCCATTTGAAACGCTTTTGATTGGCCTGACTTGCCACTTGGCGGGAGAAGGACCAAGCGCGCAACTTTTTATTCCCCTCCCCCCACCGTAAGTCGCGTTTTCAATTGCGCAGCACGAACGCGTCATCGCTTCTCCTTCCTAACACTTTATTCTAACGAATAAAAAAAATATTTTGGACTTATTTTGGATACTTTCTATCTGAGGATGACTCAATAAATTTCTTTTGCATATATTTTTCAAATGGAATAAAAAACATACTTTTCATATTATTTTCTTTTATAATGAGTGTGTGTTCGAGCTGTACAATTTTTTACTTATATTAACTTTTTTACGTATATTTTCTACTTCTTTTCAATATAAATTTACAATATATGCGATATATAATTGTTTTTAAGAACGTTCATAATTACATTTTTTTGCAATTTTGAAATTTACGAATTTTGCGATATTATTGATCATTGCATAGAACATCTTAACAGCAGTTATTACTACGAGATTTTTCTATCTATGGATATCTATCAATAAAAATTACAACGTTCTACAAATAATATTATATCCAATTATTATTTTATTTAGGAAGTCCTAATTTTATTAATTCAATTTTACATATTTCCAGCATAAATTCGCCAGATGGCGCAGTTTAGAACAATCGAATATCGAACGATCGATGAGTCGATTAGTTTGAAATATCGCCATGGCACGGCGCTGTGCGCCACTCGGACACGCGAGGAGGAGTATTCATCGCACCGCTTCGCTACACAATGATCATTTTATACGTTATTTTTCATCGTCCTTATTTTTTTATTCGTGCATCGAGTCCGAGAGATCTGCGTACAGTTTTTGCATTTTTTGATGATCGATGAGAGCTGATAAACGAAGAAATAGCATCGAACTCGTGAAAGCGATTCCGTGAGTGCGAAATATCGGGCGGAACGTTATTTTATTCGTAACAAAAGTTTATTCGATGACAACGTCAGAAAGACAAAATTCACTCGTGGCTCATATCTGTTGGAATTAAAAAAAAAAGTGTAACTCGTGTTTTTGGAGCGTGTGCGCTAGCAGGATCGCGGCGCAGCGGCGGCAGTATAGTTGCGTGCACGCCGAGGCGAGTGACAAGTGTGCTCTCGATGTGTGCGCGCGCGATTGTATCAGCGGTGGGCGTTATATTAAATGAGAGTGTTCTCTCGCAATAGCGATAATGAATGGCGATATCGGTGTGTGCAAAATGGCAAATTTCTCATTCTAGACCGAAGAGAACGGGAAATATTCGGAGGAGATCGCGCGCGAGGATATACACGGGGGAAAAAAAAGTGAAGGACTGATACACGAGTGGTGCATACATACGTTCGCAAGGGCTGCTCGATCTCGCTCAATCCTTCTCGTGTCTCCTCCTCTCCCTGTTATCTCTTACGGCCTGAGCGACGATTCCCCGTCGTTACAGGAAATTATTTCGCTATTTCGCCGATTGATAGTCGAAGTACTTGGAAAACTATGGCAAAGGATTACGACCATTTGTTCAAGCTGTTAATCATCGGGGACAGTGGTAAATATCGCCGATTATTCTTCTCTTCGTCTCTCTTTCTCCGCAATCCGAATCTATCTTTCTTTCTCTCTCTCTCTCTCTTTCTTCCCCCTGTGCATTCGTTATTCTCGATTACTTCCTACATGTGATTGAAGCAACGATTTGTAAACACTTTGCGTTCACGAGCTTCGATCGCACGGCGAGAGCCATTCGCGAATCTCGAGAGGCATTTCCGGTTGTTGGGAAGCTCGACGTTTCTCGCGCGACAATGACTCGTCGATGTTTGACAATTATCTCCCCGAGATAAACAGTTGCCACGGCGAAAAGAGAGCATTTTTGCACGGCCAGCCATCTTGTAAATGAGAGGTTATATCAATATTTCGAACAGAGATCGCGACTGCATAGACGTTTTTTTTTTCTTCATATTTTCTCGGGGGCGTGACGTGGAACTCGACGATCGCTGCGTTTTTCTCGCTACGATCGGAGCAAATACTCTGATTCATCGCGTCTGCCGATTCAGCGATCCAGTTACATGTTACCCATGAACAATGGTTTATCAGCATGGCGAACTTTACTCCGAAACCGCTTCGCTCGCTCCATCACTCTTTTTCTCGCGCGCATTTTTTTTTCCTTCTTTAAAAAGCATCAGTCGATCGGGAGCTATTTTAAATTTTATACTATTCTCAAATTGTGTAGTAAAATTATACAGTCTTGGATGTGATCTGAATATGTGGTCCAAAATTTAAAAGGTTTTACCATGTAGATGTCAAGATATTTATTGTACAATTTTATACAATCACAAATTGTATAAGATTGATGTACAATTACAATTTTATAATACAATTATAATATAATACAATAATATAATACAATTATAATACAATAAAATACAATTTTATAACTTACAGAGAGGTAAAAATATAAATTAAGGTAATTCTATCGGTACAGTCAAATCAAAAGTTTTTATCTCAATTTATCTCCATATCATGTGGTTTTTAAGGTAGTACAACCGCAAAGCCGTGTTGAGACAGATTTTCTTAAAAATTTGCACAGGTCTTCTTTAATGTCATATGAAAACGTGTGTCAAATTTTACAAAGCTTCACCATCTAGAAATCATTGAAAGTCGTTGCTTTTTCGAATCTTCCATAAGAGCTCGTGTTAAAAGTAGCTATTTTTAAAATTTAATATATAAATAACTGCATGGTAAAGCCTTTCTAAATTTTGCAAACACTGCAAATTTTAACACAATGCTCACAAAGATCTGTGCAATTTTTGGATAAATTCTGTCTCAAGAAATTTCAAGTGATGATTTTACATCAAGTTAACACATAAGGACAAGCTTTTGAATAGACTATCTCGGTTGTACTACCTTAAGTCAATTAAGAAAAGTTGTTGCAAATTGTTTCAAGAACAACATATTCAATATTCAAGATCATTCAAGGTGAACTTATTACGTATTAATGAAAATTAAAAGAATCATAATCTTAGGATTTTTTTTAAAACTAAGGGAAGCTTCCTTCTAGTACAATAAAGAGGTGTGAAAAATTTCAACAAGTTCCACTATCCAAAAGTCAAGATATCAAGAGTTAAATATCGCAATATTTAACACGTGCTCTTATGAAAGACTGCAGAAAATAGTGATTTTTGTCAATAAATATCACGAATTGTACGTAGTGAAATCTCTAAAAATTTAATATACAATTGCACGTTGCATCAAAGAAGATTTTTGCGGCAGTACGTTAGCTCTACTCTTCATTTCTTTACTCACGACTTTATTTTTTCGTATTTCATCTTGAATTTGGCTGCTATAAAAAAATTGTCTATTATTTTGAAATAAATTTACTCAAAAAAACCCCTCTGCAGTTTTAAAAAGCCAAATTAGCTTAAAATATGATTTTGAGTAGACAAGTGAAGAGTAGAGCTAACATACTGCCGCAAATTGACTAAAGAACAACATAAATACTCCAAATTCAAGGTCATCCAAGGTTGGGTATGTTTGCTACATGATTTAAAAAATTTTGAAACAATTTTATGTAAGATTTTTTTGAAAAACTAAACAAAGTTTCTTTGATGTTACATAAAAATCTGTGCAAAATTTCAAGAAGTTTCACCATCTAGAAGTCAAAATATTGAAGTTTGAACATCGTAACATCAAACACGTGCTCTTATGGAAGACCATGAAAAATTATGATTTTTAACAATAAATATCCTGACTTCTACGTGGTAAAACCTTATTAAATTTGGACCACATAATCCAAGAATTGTGCAAATTTTCAAGGAAATTTGTCAAAATTCATTATTCACGAGAACTACCTTGAAGAAAATGAATGAAAAATTCTCAATAAAAATAAACAAAAATCGTTTTTCGACACTGTGATTATTAAAAAATTAATTTAAACGTTTCAGGGGTTGGAAAGAGTTCGCTCTTGCTGAGGTTCGCGGACAACACGTTCAACGGGAGTTACATAACGACGATAGGGGTTGATTTCAAAATTCGGACGATCGAGGTGGATGGAGAGAAAGTTAAGCTCCAGATCTGGGACACGGCAGGCCAGGAAAGATTCAGGACGATAACATCGACGTACTATCGGGGAACGCACGGTGTGATAGTCGTCTATGACGTGACTAGCGGCGATTCGTTCGCAAACGTAAAACGTTGGCTCCACGAAATCGAGCACAACTGCGACATCGTCAACAGGGTCCTTGTAGGCAATAAAAATGATGAGCCCAACCAGAAGGTCGTCCTGACGGAGGACGCGCAACGTTTTGCAACGCAAATGGGTATCCAATTATTCGAGACTTCGGCGAAAGATAATATCAACGTTGAAGAGGTATCTTTCATTTTTAAGGTGACATGGTCATGGTAGAAAAACGAAAAATTTTCGACTCTGTTTTTCTCATGTACAAAGTCGTTTGCGAGTAAAAGTTCATTAAGAAAAGTTGTTGCAAATTGGCTAAAGACCAACATACTCGAAATACAAGGTCATCCAAAGTGACGTGTGCTTGCTATGTAATTAACAAAATTCAAAAAAAAAATACTCACTTAAGAAAAAAACTAAACAAATCTTCTTCGATATTGTATAAAAATGTGTGCAAAATTTTAAAAAGCTTCACCATGTAGAAGTTGAGATATTTATTGTTGAAGATCGCAATATTTAACACGCGCTCTTATGAAAGGATGCAAAAAAATGTCATTTTTATCAATAAATATCTCGACTTCTGCATGGTGAAACCTTCTAAAAATTGACATACGTGTACATATGACGGTAAAGAAAGTTTATTAAAAATTTTAACAAAATATGTAATAAACGATACCATGACCATATCACCTTAAATGCTCTTTTCATCAATATTTTTCAAATCCTGATAACTCGGTGTACAAATATAACAAAAAAGGCTTTAAAAAAAAAATTCGATATAACCGGGATCGAGTAAACATATGAGAAATCAAATTGCAGATGTTCATGGCGATAACGCGGCAAGTCCTTCGCACGAAGAAGGAGCAAAAAGAGCGACAGGCGATCCAGACGAACGAGACAGTGAATCTGAGAAAGAGCACGAAGCAGCATCGAAAAAAATGTTGTTAACGTTAAATATTTTACAACTTATGGACAAAGGCGCCGCTAAGGTTCTCACGAGTTCGGTTATTCGTAATTCGCGATGGACACGAATCGAGGCGAAGAATAGCATGAATTGCGCTCTCTCGCTGACTCGTCTGGGACGAGAGTACGACCAGTACCATTCGGTATTCCGTCACTATTTTTTTTGGCGGACTAACGAAATTTTTTATGAAGGGCATAGGAAAAAACTTGAGAAAGGATAACGCGAAAACAAGGAACGAGGAAAAAACGAATTAAAGAAAAAAAACCATTAATATAACCAAATGGAAGGAAGAAAGAGTGAAAAAGACAAATTTGTAGCACGTAATAATCTAGCTCTACACAATGGGTGCGTACACATGTATACGCATCTGCGCACACGCCGAAATATGTGTATGAATGTATATATAAATATATCGGCGAAAATGGGTATGAGCCGGAGCGTGAAACCAGAGAGACACGAATCAGTCGCTATTTGTAAAATGTTATAAGACATTGTTTAAATAAATAATAAAAAAACAAAGGAGAGAGAACAAAAATAGGAAATGGGATTACGTTGGTTACGCGAGAGAAAGAAAGAGCGCGGGAGGAGAAATTACGGTTTATTTCTTCTCCGAACGGTACGAAGCTGTCTTCGATCAATCTGTGATAATAGTTAGGATAGCGCGTCGTCCGCCATCCTCGATCACTCGGCGCGCCCCGAACACCGTTTAGGGACAGAAAGATCGCTCCGTCACCGTTCTTTTATCGATCGGACGCTTCAATTTATCCACATATCTGTACATTTAAAAAAGTACAAGAGCGAGTGGATTTTCTTCCAAATATACCCTTCTTTTAAATATCGTAATATTGGAAAAATTGTATCGAGGATTGAAAGATTTTTACTTTCTTACAAATTACATTTGATATCCGAGAGAACTGAATCTTCTATCGCTGCTCAAGTCTAATCGAAATCAATTTTACTCATTAAAAACCTCGATAAATGTCCACTCGCTCGTCGAAGCGTGCCTCTGATTTTCTGCGAGCAAAAAGGAACTGTTGTAATCGTTTAAATTGCGCAAATCTGTTGTAAACGACAATTACCATATTCATACTAGTATAATATTTAAATACTATACATAATATCGTCGACGATGAATAAACAGCATTTTATGTTTATATTCTGCTTGTTATTGCGAGCGTGAACCTTTTTCCTAGATTCAAAGCTGCGTCGGTTTTTTTTTACATTTTTTCACGTGATTCATTTAAATATTTATACTGTAAATAAAGGATGTCACAGAGCTCAAATTTTCTCAAATTCAAGAGTTCAAAGACGAAGGCGCGACGGTTGTAAATACGAAAACTAAACAGCCAAAAGTGAGTATAGATCCGTGAGCGACGATCGCACTTCCTTCCCAACCGGTTTGAGTGCAAACTTGCTCGGCCGACTCATTTTCGGAAACGCACTTGCAAGAAACCGCTCGCTTGGAGTTCGGCGAAGAACATTTTGCTTTTTTCGCTATCGACTTGAAGGTAACGGAAGTCCTCCAGTGCTCCGGAACCATTCCCTCGTTTCTTGTTCTATCGTTTACGGACAGGGCCTCGTAATCACAGGCGTAAAGAACGTTATCGACGATCGTACCGTGCTCGCTGTAGTTAAGCAGCTCGTAACGTTTCGTCGTCTGAAAATGTACATTTAAAAATTAAACACGATTTTTTTCAAACATATCAGTAGAAAAATAGACTAACCTCGTCGTAAAAAATGACTGCGTGCTTCGACGAGGTACAGTCGCAATTTCCATATTTTGCTAATGAAAGATCGCAGTTTGAACCGGTGCCTATGGTCATCGTCGATCTCAGCATGAACGCCGGAGGTCCTGGCTTTCGACTCAGAGGAAAAAGCGCCGCCCGAGCTTGGCAAGTCCGATCGATGAGTTCATAATCCTCTCCCAGGGGATTTATTATCTGTTCCAGTCTCTGCTGAGCGAGAGCCTCGAGAACGGGCCTCTCGAGCAACTGTACTCCTTCTTTAACTTCATAAGCGTATTCGTTCCTGCAGTTTTCGGGACACTCCTCTTTCTTTTCGGGGCTCTCGCACCGAGTTCCGTCACCGTTTTTCAGCTGCTCTGCCTCATCGTCCGACTGACTTGACTTGAAAAATGGTCTAATTATAGTCCCCGCTCGATACGAATTCGAGATACCGAGGTCCGGGGGATTTGCGTAGTGGTATTTTACAGTGTGAGGAACTTTGACTCTCGTTCGACCCCCGAGACTGAGCTTGACTCTGAATAATGGATTCGTCGCGTACGCCTTTCGCAGAAATTCCAATTTCACGGCGTGTTGATCCACCCGACGAGTCGCGAATTGATCCCAGAGTTTCATACGCTCTGTCGCCTGACACGAATTCACGAGATTTTGATCGATAAAATGGTTCGGATGGTTCGGACACATCCAACGACCGCTCGGAAATGCAGTCAGTGGAGGATCCAGGCAGTCTTGGTGGAAATAGAGTGGACAGTAATCGCACGCGACCAAGGGAGCTCTTTTACAACTTTTTCCACACTCAAAGCATAGACACGCCGGTAGAGGAACCATCAGTCCATTGTCGAGGCAGTGTCCCTTGCCTGAAAGTTACATTTTGTTATTGCTGCATTTGTATTCGCACGAAATTTCTTTTAGAACGAAACAATTCCTTAATCCTAGAAAAATTATTCTTACGAACAATAAGCTTGAATTTTCTAATAATAATAAACCTCACGGTTGTTATTCCGGCGCTCTCCGTTGTTACAGGCTGTCGTCGACGGTTGCTTTCCCTTTTTGTCGCAAGCCGTTTCAATTTTATCAGTTCCAGGAAACGTTATAGGCAATCTCAATTCTCTCGGTAGCTCAAATTCTCTGGGATTCACCAAAGAGGCAGCCAAGGCCAAAATCTCAAGCGCAGACTTTTTTTTTCTCTTTTTCGAGTTTGCAGCACCAAGCTTCTCCTTCGTGTCTTTCTTAGCTGCACAGCGACAGGAATGGCACATCCATTCCCCGTGCGGAATGTCCGTAAGTTCCAGCGGAGGATCGCTGGGAAATTGAAATTTTTTATCGTTAGCTATACTGCTTTTCTTTGCGGAAGATTAGTTCCTTCGTAATAACTTACTGGCACTGAAGGTGAAAAGACGCTGGACATTTGTCGCAACAAATGAGCTCGCCACCGTCTCTACAGGCATCGCAGGAATCTCTGTTGTGACCTCGACCGGGCCTCTTGAAGTAAGGATGCCTCTTCTCCGCCTCTCTGTCCCTCTTGAGCTTGGCAGTCTTGGATTCTTCGGAGATCGGAGGTGCAATCAGAGCTTGAATTTGCTGAAATATCGTCGTGCTAAAATAACTCAAAAGAACAATCCCTCTACGTCGATTTATTCTTCAAATTCCCACAACGAAATACTCACCGGCATTAAACCGCCGTTTTGCGGTAAGCTGTACTCAACTGTCCCCATGTCGCTACAATTTTTGTACTCTCGTTATCGTTTTTTAACTTTTGCATTCGCTAAAAGTCTCGAATCACGATCAATTCGATGCGACTGTTGTGATCGCCACACAAGTGCGCGGGGACGCTCGGCGTGCGTGCTTTCACCCCCGAGAAACCGCGCGAGACTCTCGGAGTTCGACCTGAGCGAAAATTCTGGCCAGCCAGAGCGCGAGTTGACAACCGCTTGAAATTATTTCATGCAGTTCGAACGCTTGGCGGGATCTTTATTATGAGCGGACAGACCATAAAGTTCTGAATTCCATTAATAATTGCATACATTTTTACAACTTGAAGAATATAAGAAATTATTTTAAATTTTTGTTATAGTCAGTATAAAGCTATGTAGATATTTGCTTCTTGAACATATAAGGATGTAAGAAAAGTTTTTACTCTGTTTGAATTAAAAAATAGTGAAGATGTAATTTCACAAGCGAGAATCTTCCAGAAATGCAACGAATGCAACTAATAAAGGTTACAGTGCACCTAACCTCAAGTTTGATAAATTTTTTCTATACATAAACATATATATATATATATCTTTTTCTAAAAAAAAACATCTTTGTGAAGTAAAACGTGTTGATTTTTCAAATAAAACATTATTTTAAATAATGTTTTGCAGATTAGGGGATTAATGAAAAAAATGTTAACATTCAATATAATTTTATTGTCTCAGTAGTATATTATAATGCATTGAACTTTATTGTGATACAAATGACATTCCCTCTTAAAAATTCATCAAATTTCACCAACCTGTCTAGTTGGAGCGAAGAAAATGGAAAGAACGCGAAAAAAACGTAATAATTATGACATACAATGATTTTTCAAATAATGTAGGAGCCTGAATAAATAATAAATATCTATACTAAATAATTCAGTAAAATTGGATAACCTAATAATTCGATCGAAATAATAATTACAGTAAGATACACACGTTACAGAAAATGTTATCCAAAAATAAATTATTTTCAGTGTAAAGGGAAAATTCAAATTTTAGAAAAATCTTCAGTCAATTCTTACATGAAAAAAAAAAAGAAACTGGCGATTTCTTTTCCAATTTGATTTCAGAATTCGTTTTCGGAACCTCGATACGATTAATTTAGAAATAAATCTACATCAATATCTACCACAAAAATCGAATTTATCGAGTTTTTTTGATTAATTTGTGGATAAACTTATGAAACGAGAGAAGCGGCTAAACTACCAATGAAAATGAATTATTCGTAATTATATCTTAAAATTTCTATGCTAAATACAATAGTCATCAGTCCTATGAATTAATTAAGCGAAAATTTATTTTTCAAATAAAACTAATAACTTCGTACGTATAATCCTACTATAAAATCAGTAACATTGTAAGTAAAGGGAATGCAAATTCATTCCGTTCGAGTACACGATTATCACGTGAAATTTCTTTTCCTTCAATGTTTTTCCTCTCCTTCCTCAATTATTCAGCTGCTGTCGATGCTCTTTGATTTTTTCTTACCGATACTTTATTACCAGCGAGTTTGACCGAGTTCCCGGTTCTCATTGTTCGCGTTAACGTTTTTCTTAGCAATATTATAAGATTAATTAGACAGACGGTGTCGTTGCTCCAGAGGCCTTTTTTGGCGTTCAACCAGTTTCCTCTGGTAACTGATCTTATTGACTTGCACAGTTATAACACACTTTTTTCATGATTATTTTGTTTTTTTCTTTCCGAATTTTCTCGACTCGAATCAGCCAAGAAAAATCTTCTTGTTCTAAAATTGTAATGTCAACGAGCTACTCTTTCTACCAGAGAAAAACAATGCTCTAGAAAAAAATTTTCAAGTCTTTTGAAGATAAATTCGATGAATCCTGCGCCTCGAGATCTCACACGTCAAGTACTCGATCGCGAGAAAATACTCGAAGGAAAATCATAATGTCCCAAGTTTAAACGAATTGGTTGACAAGTGATTTTAAGCCACAATTGTTGCGATCACACCTCCTGGCCCGGGTAGACGCGTGTGCTTGGTAAAATATTGATCAATCTCACGTGCAGCCTGCCTGCCTTCTGTTATCGCCCAGACGACCAATGACTGGCCTCTTCTGCAATCTACAATAAATTTTAAGAGAAAATATTAGCACATGATTTTAGTATCAACCGAGAGTGTTTTTGTTAATTTTATTTCTTTTTTCGTGTGCATTCGTTTGAGGGAAACTTTACCTCCAGCTGCGTAAACTCCTGGCAAACTCGTCGAATATTTTCCTTCCGGAGTCTCGTAATTTCCACGTGCATCCATCTTCGTCTGGAGCTCGGTTGCGATGTATTTCTCGGGACCCAAAAATCCCATCGCCAAAAGAACAAGGTCGGCTTTATAGATTTTTTCCGAACCCTCGACCTCGTCCATCTTCCATCGACCAGCTTCGTCCTTTGTCCAGTTTACAGTGACGGTCTTGATGCCACACACGTGACCTTTTCCATCGTCCAAGAATTCCTAAAATAATTTGATGTAAAATAACACTTATAGCGATACAGGTAAAGAATACTTTGAAAAAGTTTGCTGTTTTATTTATCTTTTACCTTGCTCAGAGTACTGAATTGTCGTGGATCACGTCCGAACTTCAATGAGACTTCCTCGTGGCCGTAATCGACTTTGAAAACTCTTGGGAACTGGGGCCAAGGATTGTCCGCAGCTCGCGTTACCGGGGGTTCCGGCAAAATCTCGAAAGTGGTGATGCTCTTGGCGCCTTGCCTGAGCGAAGTTGCGATGCAGTCGCATCCAGTGTCACCGCCCCCGATGATTATGACATCCTTGTCCTGAGCCAAGAGCTTCATGTCGAGAGGGGCTTCGTTGCCCATCTGCTTTTTCTGCCAGTGCTCGAGGAAACTGACCGCAAAGTGAATTCCCTCGAGGTTTCGACCCTTTATAGGCAGGTCTCTGGGCCACGTGGCTCCAGTGCACAATACAACGGCGTCGAACTGTTCCTTGAGCTCCGCCGTCGTTATGTCTTTGCCAACGTCGACACCGGTCTTGAAGGTAATTCCCTCGGCCGCGAGAAGAGTAACTCGCCTCTGGACGACCTGTTTCGAGAGCTTCATCGTTGGAATTCCGTACTGAAGAAGTCCACCGATGCGATCGTTCCTTTCGAAGACCGTGACGTAGTGGCCGGCCTTGTTGAGCTGATGAGCGGCCGCGAGTCCAGCTGGGCCGCTTCCGACGACGGCGACGCGGCGATCCGTCCTCGAGGTCGGCGGACGAGGATTGATCCAGCCCTGCTCGAACGCATGGTCGATTATGGCGCACTCGATGTTCTTTATCGTAACCGCTGGCTCTGAAATTCCGAGGACGCAAGCGCCTTCGCACGGTGCAGGACAAACTCGGCCAGTAAATTCTGGAAAGTTGTTCGTCTGCAACAGTTGGTTGAGCGCTTCTTTCCAGTTGGACTGGAAAACGAGGTCGTTCCATTTGGGAATAATGTTTCCCAGGGGACAACCGTGGCTGCTCTGACAGAAGGGAACTCCGCACTCCATGCACCTCGCGGCTTGGACCTTCAGTCCCTTTCTGACACCCTGGAAATTGTAAATCTCTTCCCAATCGTTGACTCGTTTCTCCACGGGTCTGTAAACTCCCGTCTGTCTCTTGTACTTGATAAAACCCCGGATCTTGTCGAGCTTCTTCTGCTCCATTTCGGCGTCCTGGATGGAATCCTCGATGTCCTTTATCACCTCGGAATTCTTCGAGTTTCCGTTGAGTACGGGCTCGGTTACGTTTTGTGCCTGAGACATTTGCTCCAGAGCTCGCTGATACTCGTACGGGAAAACTTTGACAAAGCGAGTCGTTGGTTCTGGCCAGGTCAGCAAGAGATCCTGAGCGATCAGCGAGCCCGTTTTCTCGATGAACTCCTCCAAGAGTTTCTTCACGTAAGCAATATCTTCCTCCTTATTAAGCGGCAAAAGTTCAACCATCTCGGGATTGCATTTGCTCTTGAACGAACCGTCCACGTCGAGAACGTAAGCGATTCCGCCGGACATTCCAGCGGCAAAGTTTCGGCCGGTCAGACCGAGAATAACGGCGCATCCACCGGTCATGTACTCACAGCCGTGATCTCCGACACCCTCGACAACGACTACGGCCCCGCTGTTTCGCACGCTAAACCTTTCTGCGGCAATTCCTCGGAAATAAGCCTTACCGGAGGTCGCACCGTACAGACATACGTTACCGACGATAACGTTCGCCTCTGACAGAAATTCGGACTCTTTCGGAGGATAAATGATTATTTCACCACCGCACAGACCCTTGCCAACGTAATCGTTGGCATCTCCTTCCAGGGTTACGTGAACGCCATTAGTGAGAAAAGCGCAGAAGCTCTGACCAGCGGAGCCCTTGACCTTAATATTAATACTGTGTTCCGGGAGTCCAGCCTCTCCGTACAATTTCGAGATGCGATAGCTCAGGGTCGAGGCGAACGCGCGACACTCGTTGTTTATCAACAACTCGATGTCGACGCTCTTCTCCTTGCCATCGAGCACCGGCTTCGCTTGTTCGATCACCTTGTTGTCCAGACGAATCTCCAGTTGGAAGTCCTGCTTGACCGAGCCTCCTCTGATGTTGACGCCTGGACGAAGTTCCAAAGCGCTCCTCAGGATATTCGTGAGATTCAACATTCGAGCCTTCTCTATTTTTATGTCGTCCCGAACTTTCAGTAAATCCGTGCGACCTATCAGATCCTGGACCTGTCGAATACCGAGACTCGCCATGTGCGAGCGCACTTCCTCGGCGAGCATGAAGAAAAAGTTAATAACATGCTCCGGAGTGCCAGCGAATTTTTTTCGTAGCACGGGATCCTGAGTCGCGATCCCTACGGGGCACGTATTCAAGTGGCACTTGCGCATCATCGTGCAGCCCATCGCTATGAGAGGCGCGGTACTGAAACCGAATTCGTCAGCTCCCAGGAGTGCGGCGACGACGATGTCGAAACCCGTGCGCAATTGTCCATCAGCCTGGACGATCATTCTCGAGCGTAAATTGTTCAGGGTCAAAATTTGATGAGTCTCAGCAACACCGAGCTCCCAAGGCAATCCCGCCGATTTTATTCCTGTCCAGCTGCTTGCCCCGGTTCCACCGTCGTGGCCGGAAATTACGACGTGCTCAGCCTTGCCCTTCGCTACGCCAGCCGCGACGACACCGACGCCAACCTCGGAGACAAGTTTTACAGAAATCCGGGCATTAGGGTTTGCGCATTTGAGATCATAAATGAGCTCGGCAAGATCTTCGATCGAATAAATATCGTGGTGAGGTGGCGGAGAAATCAATCCGACGCCGGGCACAGAGTGTCTCGTTGCAGCGATGTCCGCGGTTACTTTGTATCCAGGGAGCTCTCCTCCCTCTCCCGGCTTTGCACCCTGAGCCATTTTTATCTGGAGATCGTCCGCATTCGCCAGATAACTCGCGGTCACGCCAAAGCGACCGCTCGCGACTTGCTTTATAGCGGAGCGTTTATTGAATTCCGGATCCTGATTCAGGTATCTGTCAGCATTCTCACCACCCTCTCCGGTGTTTGATTTTCCTCCAATTCGATTCATCGCGATCGCCAGGGTTGTGTGAGCCTCGAGCGAAATACTTCCGAAACTCATTGCTCCTGTCACGAAACGTTTCACTATTTCCTCCGCCGCCTCGACTTCCCCTATGGGAACAGCTTCCTTTGATTTGACGAACTCCAATTGTCCACGAAGTGTACAATTTTGAACTGCCTCCATCGTTGTTTTGCGATAATTTTCGTACGCTTTCATATTTTTCGTTTCAACAGAATCCTAGAATATTATAAAATTAATTTGAAATTTTCATTAAGAAGCATTGAGATATATAATTACTAAAAGGGATTTAATTGCAGTGATTGGAGATGTACCTGCAAATTTGAGATGCTGACGGGATCATTGATGTGTTTTTCTCCCCCGACTCGCCAGTGGAAAGTTCCAGGATTTCTCAATACAAGCATGTCTGGCAATTTGTCGTAGTATGTTAATTGATGACGCTCAAATGCCTCCTTGCCCAAAATGTCAAGGGTCACTCCGCCGATTCGCGACTGAGTTCCCTGGTAGTCGACAAATTATTTTTATTACTATTATCATTCAACGTCAGCTCGATCATCTGTAGTTAACTCTTGGCAATTTAACTCATAATAAATTTTGAATCAATTCAAGTCATTAATTGGATCCAATTTATAATCATTGCTAAACACATTTTATATGAAAAACGAGTGAATGTTTGTAGTCACGTACTCTGAAACATTTGTCGATAACTTCGTCGGCGAGACCGACTGCTTCGAATATCTGAGCTCCCTTGTACGACTGGAGGGTCGAAATTCCCATTTTCGCCATTACTTTGGCAATTCCGCGTTCCATGGCTTCGCTGTAATTCTAAAAAAAAGTTTAATAATTATAAATAACGTGCATACTCAAATTATACTCGATAGAGACTAATTTATTCCCATAGATTATAAATATGTGTACTAAACTTACTCTATACATAATTTGATCATTGAACGATTCGTCCAAAACTCCTTCTTCTTTGAGATTTCTGGCCATCTCGAAAACGAGGTAAGGACAAATGGCATCGGCACCGTAGCCGAGGAGAACACACATGTGGTGAACTTCTCGAGCTTCTCCAGTTTCCGCAATCAACCCGACTTTCATTCGCTGACGTTCCTCGATGAGGAAATGGTGAGCGGAGCCAAGAGCAAGGAGAATGCTCACCGGAACTCTGAAATTAACAAAATTGTTACCGATATTACATAGAAATAAAAAAAAACACCACTTTAACAAAATTTGAGGATTCGTAAAAAATGTTTTTTATAAAAAATAGAAAAAATATTAAAAATGGTAATCATCGAGATTTTTTTTTTTTCAAAAAACTCAAAAAAAATCCATGAAGGTAGATCTGAACAATTTTGATCTATTTTTTTTATTGAAAAGTACATCTAATTACGAAAATTGAAAAAAAAACGTCCCGATAACTCAATTTTTGAAAAAGTTATGGCTATTTAAAAAAAAGAGAATTTTTTTTTAATTCATAACTTTTTTGGATCGGGTGAAAAAATTCTCAGAGAGGTTTTTAATAAGGTAGAAAATGGTAAAAAAGTTTCAGCCAGATTGAAAGGTGTCAGGTCTAAAAGTGGTCGAAATGGCGTGGAATGGCTCATATATAAGATCGTTGTAATTTAATTATTTGTAAAAAATTGATAAAATTGAGAAAAAATTTTACCTCTCAGCGCCAGCTAGTCGATCTGACAGTACGATCAGCTGATATCCGTCTCTCGCCGCCTGATTGGCTTCATTGTCGATACGATTGAGCGTCTTCGTCAATCCGCCCGGGCCGTCAGTCACCGGATAAGTGATGTCGATAACTTTCGTCCGCCAGCCTCGGTACTTGGTCTGCTTCACTATTTCCAGATCTTCGAGTGACAATATAGGATGAGGGAGGAACAAACGGTGCACCTGAAGCTCGTTCGGCTCAAGAATATTGCTCTCCGGTCCGATCGGGCAAAGCAAAGACATTACGATTTTCTCGCGGAACGGATCGATTGGTGGATTTGTTACCTAAAACCAGACGCATTTAAAAATTATTTATTCGCAGTCTCTTCATCGTTTTATCGGATTTTCATGATTTTATTTTTAAGGAGAAAAATATAAATATTACCTGAGCGAACAATTGCTTAAAATAATCGTAAACCAGTGGTTGGAATTGTGAGAGACAAGCCAATGGGGCATCATTTCCCATAGAACCGAGAGCCTCTTTTCTATAATAATAATAAACATAATAATAAAATAATTTATAGACTGCATTCAGTCGTAAATTGGACTGCGAGAAGAATGAATTTTTTGACTTATTACTGCGTTTGAAGCATCGGAACGAGAAGCATGTTGATGGTCTCGAGGGTGTAAACGAAGAGCGAGAGTCGCTTGTCACCGACCCATTTGCGATTGATGAAATCTTCCTCGTTGAGGCCATTCTTCTTGATGACCAAGCTGTGGCCATTTTCAACCGGCTTAGGAGGATTTTCCGCAGCGTGTGCCGCTCTCAGTTCGTCCATCGTGATCTACGTTTATAAGAGCAAAAATTCTCAATCGTGGAAACATTTTTGTTTATCCACTGACCGATCCCACGTGCTGAGTTTCAAAACTTTTGAAAAAGATTTTTTTTTCAACAGTGATAGATAGTGTAACCTTCGCAGAAAGGGAAAAAAAACTGATTGTGTGGTCGATTCCACTAATTTTGAGAGAGAGAGAGGAAACTTTGCACCAAGAGTAGAAATTTGAAGGGTAGAGAAAATTTTGAAATGAAAAAAATATCTGAATAGTGTCATTCATATTCTCGTGTGAATAAAAATAAAAAGAAAACGTTTGTTGATGTAATCTAGTGTTTTTGAATACATGAATGTAGGAGGAAAAAAGAAGACAAAAAACAGGAGTTGACTCAATTCTAAGAAATACCAAAACCAAACCTTAAAAAAATCAAGACAAGTTTACACCGGTGAAAGAGTCTACTCGATAAAAAAGATTTTCCTATATGATCGTTCGCGTAGGAATGGAAATGATAGTTGTGCAAAACATTTCAATTTTTAGAAAAAGAAACAATGTTTTTACAAATTAAAATATGTACATATTGATGAAATAATCGAAAGGTGAAAGAATCTTAAATTTTGCATTCATCAAAAATTAACTGACCGCAAAAAGAGATGCGAGTAACAAGAGAGAATGAAAAAACAAACAAAACACACAAAACACACTCAATGCTTTTTTTGATGTTTAACTACAATCGTTTTTACGACTCACCATCTGCAAATTACACCAATGTTGTCAGCACACAGGGGGAAAATTGAAAAAATGGTTCCATATTAACACTGATGATAAATCGTGAGAATTATGGCTTTTCTTTTCTTTATAATAAATAATCACACATTGCACGTATTATTAAAAGTATTTCGTATTAAAAGTGAGAAATGACGTATTATTTTTAGTTATTTTAGTCGCTGGATTTTTCTTTCGATTAAATAATTAAACGTGATTTAACTTTAGGCACGGAGTGTTATGCGACGTGTGTGAATACTAGGAAACCAAAATTTATTTTCTGTATTTTTTGTCTAATCTTTATTTTTTTTAATTACCTGTTCCTTGAGCCATTTCGAGTGCGGACGGCTCCTTGCGATCTTCAGCTTGAGCTCGACATCTTGAATAATTTGTTTCTCCTCTGTGTCAACGAGCAGCATTCTACCAGGCTTCAGACGACTCTGAAAAAAAATTTTACACCGTATGATTCACGGTAAATCTAGTCCTCACTTTGAATACATATTTTTCATTTTTTTCATCTCTCCTCGCATTTGTATTCTCATCGATTATCAGCACTTGATGACGCTCCTAACATACAAACCTAGTTTCCTAAATGACAGTTTCTATACACACCATACATGAAATATGATTGAAAAATTATAAAAAATATTCATGCACTCGTCGACGTGTACAAATACTTTCTCTTTTTTCAGCAATTCTTGTCCACTAGAATACAATCGGTAAATAACGTTTACGAGACGAATCAAATTCAAATTTTTAGACGAAAAAAGTATCACAAACACTGACTTGCCAAAACTGTGAGTGAAAAATTGTAATTCTTGTTTTTCAACAGTTCAATTCAGTATTTCTACAATTTTATAATTAAAATTTTACAAAAGTAAAAATATAAGAAATGATAAAATATAAAGTGGAGTTTAAAAAGGCACAGCAAAAAGTGAACTTTTTTCCATCCAAAATATTGCTTTCTGCTCGTCTCTACTTTTGAAATCAAATATTGATTAAAAAAAAGAAAATTCATGAATATAATGGGAGTGTAAGAAAAAATAATTATCAATATGCATTAATGTGTAAGTAGGTATGAACAAAATTCATTTAGCAATTTCACTTCGATGATTGGATCCACTTTCCCTTGGCCATCTTCGGTTGGTAATAATCATAATGGATGTTTAGAAGTGGGCTAATTGTCAATTTTCGACTCCCGAGAGGAAATCCGGTGATAAATCCTAAGGCTGAAATTCTTGAAAGTCCAGAGAGAGAGAGAAAAAAAAAGAAATTGTAAAAATAAAGAATAAAGAAGTCGTCACACGTTGGCATCCATCTTCATTTTCGTTTCTGTTTTCGTTTTTTTTTGTTGTTCCTAGATTTAAGATCGCGATCATTGCGAAGCCAAGATTGTTCTGAGCTGCGTTGGATCTTCCGGGCTCTCAGATATATATTTCGTCGTTCGGTTGCGCTTTTTATCTCCATGTTTTACCTTCAGGACAACATTGCTGGGCGGAGTGTCATAGACGCCCACTTCGGACGCCATCACCATCAAGTTATCCTTAGTGACGTAGAAGCGCGATGGGCGCAGGCCATTTCTGCCAAACAAAAATTCAAAAAGATCTTTTGTATTACCACCTTTTGATCTCTTATTATCATTCGAATTATTGTTGCCCCTCTCTTTCTCTCCCTCTTTCTCTCACATTTTCCTCTCTTTTCTCCCACTTTTCTCCCCTTCGATAGCCCTCTTTTAATCCTGGCACACTCTTAATCATGCGCTATAAGAAAAATAATATTAAAAAAAAGCTTCTCTGTCCCCGTGTGTTTACCTTGTGTTAGTCTTCAATTGATAGTCTCCGAACGACAACGATCGACATATCGTACGTTAGATACCTCTGGTCTATGATGCATTTTTCTACGTCAATGAGCACAGTTATGGATGTACATACGACATGGATCAGGACCCTACTCTCTGCTTTCCCGTCATATTTGTCAATATTTATATGTATGCGCGCGCGCACACACACCCACATACACAAGTATAATGAGATTTCCAAGCTCGTCGAAAATTTATCACGACCCCTTCAGTCCCTAAAAGTCCACGATGAGCTTTTTTCTGTTTTTTTTTTGTTTTTGTTTTTTTTTGTTTTTCATAAAGCGAGCTATTCTCGTTGACGCTCATTCCAAGTCCGTTCTCCGTAATGCCAAGAGAAATAGTGGATGGGATTAGAATAGGTGTGTAAATGACGGAATCGAGATTGAACAACACAGATGGAATCCCTCGTCTCTTTTGCATATTTGTCATCTGATTCTCTTTACGATTCTTTCGTTCCCTCGGTGAAGATAAGTAATTGCAAATTTTCTACCTGTCGAGTATCGCACCGACGTAACGACCGTCGGTGAATGTAAGCAGTGCCGGACCGTCCCACGGCTCCATAGCGCAAGCTGCCCAGTGATAGAAGTCCCGCTTCTCCGTGGCCATAGTCCGGTCGTTCTGCCAAGCTTCCGGTACCATGGTCATGACAGCCTTTCGATAACGAAACATACATTTCATTATTACAAGGTTAAACAAAATTTTATAATTATTTATAATTATAATTATTTACTTTAGTGGTTTACACCTCCGATTTAGTTGTCCTTGAAATATGTTATTCCTGGGCTCATCCCGAGCAAGAATATATATTAGAGTGATTAAAAAAAAGGTTTTTTTCTTTTTTCAAGGAAACAGATTTGAAAGTTTCATTTATCCATAAAAAGAAACCTGTACAAATTTGAGCTCTTTATAAAAATATTAAAAGGGAACGCATCGCACTTTTCGATTTTCCATAAGATTAACATGAGAACAATTACGTTTTCTCCGTCAGATTTCTGTAACTACCTAACGATATATCAGACACGTAAGTCCTAGCATATTTTTATAGGAAATTGAGTGATCTACAAAAAAGTTCTCTTGTGAATTTTTCGTTAATGTAACAATTTCAAAGATATTTGAGTTAAAATATAGTATAAAATAGAAAAATTGAAAAAATCATTGTTTTTCATTCATTCACTAAGTAATAATTAGAATAAAATCGGAGGTGTGAACCGGTAAAGTAAATAATTTCCCAAAATTTTGTTCATTTTTTTGCGAAAAAAGCTTCTCTGAAATCTCACTTCGGGCAAACTACGTTGTCCTGCCATGACCAAAAATTCGAGGACGCAGTCGGCAGCGCCGGAATCCGAGAGATTCGGCTCGACGACGGGATACAGATTCTTGAGTTTCTCCCCGTAAATCTCGCTGCTCATGACGCCCTCTCGGGCCTTCATGAGATTCACGTTTCCTCGGAGAGTATTGATTTCGCCATTGTGAGCGAGCAGCCTGTAATTCGCGCAAAAGTTCAACGTAACTCCCGAAACGTCGCGTTTAAAAATGCAAGAATCCGCTGAAAATTTGCAAAGCAAGAGATTACTCACCGGAGGGGATGCGCACGTTCCCAACTTGGGAAAGTATTCGTCGAGAAGCGCGTATGCACCAGCGCGAGATACGTCTCGAATTTAGGACACTTGAAAAAAACAAAAAAAAAACGTCATTTTCCATTTTTCCAACGACCATGATTATCCAAAGTTTAACAATAGTAATCATAAAAATAATGGAATCAGTAGAATTCATAAATTGGATCCAATTTATAATCATTTTAGCTCGAATATCAAAATATTTTACTTGAAAGAGTTATTAATGAATTCACATAAAAAAAAGCATACTTTTAAATCCTTGAAGTACAGCCATAACTGATCCGCCGTGAATTGTCCTTTGTAGACGACGGTTTTCAACGACAGGGAACAAATATAAAACCTAAATCCTGGCTTGGGTATGACGTGAGACGAGCGTTTGCGCAATATAAATACCTAAAAGTCAAAAAATAAAAAAGAAATATTGAATTGTAGAGTTATAAGAAAATCGTTAAACAAATAATTTATTGTAACACCGGCGCCGTCACATTTTTACATATTCTTATTCTATTTCTGCAATTTGGCATAAACCTCCAATGTCAAGTAGTTCAGACTGGATTTAATTAGAATTGCGCTATATAAGCGTATTTCGTATCGAGTCTGCCAAATAAAATAAACGCTTTTAAGGCTCGACTCTTGTCGTCTCGATTTATTCGAATGATATTGGGGTTTACAAAAAAAAATTTTTTAATTTGCCTCGCCCAACAAATCTGCGTAAGTAAAATGGAAAAAAAAATTAGAAATAAAGTCAAGGCTCCAAAATGAGCTATCGTGTCTATTAGCTTTTGTGATTTATTCTCGAGTTCATGTCTTGGCAAAAGTCCACTTTGCTCGTAAACATCGCTTGAAAACTTCTCGGACACGAAAAATCAAGAACGCAGTTCTCGTCTGCACGTGGTTGGCAAAACCCTGACGTTTTTATTCCAGATTTGATTTTTTTTTCTCGCTTATGCTCGTTTTAAAAATATTACAAAATTGTACCTGGCGATTGAGCGCTTCGATCTCTTGATCCCCAGTTACAAATACTTGACGCATGTACGGCTCGCATTTTTTTGCCACTTGGCCAATGTGAGAATTGTCGGTGGGAACGTCACGCCAGCAGAGCACCTGACAAAATTTACGTTAATTTTTATTACATTAACAATCAAATAAGATAAATTTCGCACAATTGATATGAAAAATGAAAATGAAATTTAAAAAATTAAAATATATATTTAAATAGTCTATTTACTCTCAGGTCACATTCTCCGGCCAGCTTTTCGAATTCTGCCTCCGTCTGTTTGTGAGTTGCCTTATCGAGGAAAAGTATACCCGTGGCATAACGTCCAAATTCGGGGAGTTCGATACCATGTTTTTCTCTGTGTAATAAGATAAGCAAAGAAATAAATAAAATTGAACGAAATATTTAGACAAAAATGTTCATAAATATTTGTCCATCATAAACGAGTCATTGGCGTGTGATTCGTGCCAGAACGCTTGCTCAAAATTCATTGACAGAACAATGCGTGGGTAGAAAAGTAACAAAAATGCCAAAAATAAATGTGAAATTCTTTCACAGTTGATTTCTCAACTTTTGTGTTTACGCGAAGAAGCGACACGTGTTATCGAGAATTTCAATGAAATTTTAATGTTTCTAGACGACAAAAATTCAGCATTTTTTTACAATAACATCGAGAATACAAATTATCATTATAACTAATAACAATAAAAATAAAAAGACATAATAATAACAGAAAAATTTCTAAAACTTGCGAAAAAGTAATTTTTGCTAATAACGATACTATAGAAAATAATGAAAAACAAAAAATTGATGCATTGCGCAGTATCGACGAAAAAACGCGTATTACGAAATGCATTTTATATGATATTCCGCGAAAGAAGACTCCTCGTGACGTAGATTTTATGAAGTCGAAGAAATATTAGGTAACACGTTGCGAATTATTGATACGAATCACAAAACAAGAAAAATAGATAATATTGAAGTTGAGACGCAATATGTTAGAGATCTTTTTTCTCTGAGTATTGACTTTTCGGTATCGAGTTACGCGTGAGCGACGTCGTTATCGCGCGACTCGCAATTCGCTGCGAATGTCGTCGTCAACATATTCCTTTAGATCTCAAATCGGTTATGCTTTTTATTTTATTATTCGAAGAGAATATTTTGAGATAATCCTAACCGAATTTCCTCAGCATAATAATCGTGGGGTATAGCGCAAAGTGCTCCAGCTCCATCTCCTGTGTCATTGTCGCAAGCACATGCTCCTCTGTGGTTCATACGAGCCGAAAGGATCTCGGCATCTCGTACAATCTGAAAATACATTAAAAAATTACGTTAGAGAAGCTTCGAAAAAAAAATTTAATAATTGTATGGAAGGAATAATAAATAAAATGCAATTGGGTTAAACCGATGAAAAATATTTCATGATTCTTCTAAATAATTTTTCGACTTTATAACTTTTAAGGAGAAAGTATAAATGTAAATAAAGAAATGAAAAACGTGACAGCCACTGCCAAGTTTTTCTTATCATAGGTTACTTTATGATAATTCATTAACCAAAACCACAGATTGTAATGGATCTCAGCAAGCTGCCTAGCAAATTGTCAGAAAAAATATTCCACTGCTTGACATTTGCAGAAGTCTCCCAGCTGCGTGGTAAAAAAAATTTTTTAAGATGAGATATTAATTTTCTGCGGAAGGTTACAAAATGACGAAAAGAATTCTTTTTTTCTCCCAAGGATTGTCGAAAAATATTCATAGCGTTGCAAGGCAAATCTTGAACGCTGCTTTTTTGAATCTAGGACCTCTCTTGGCGACCGGGTACACGGCTCACTTGATTCCTTCGAAAAATAAAGAGTAAATGATTTTTTATCTTTACATTTATTTCTCATTAAAATAAAAAATGGCTCGAATGAAATTTTTTTAGCTTGGAATATTTGGCTTTTCGAGGACGTCTTTTGAAATTTTTGAGCTCCGAACACTCGATATTGCTCGCTTACTGTCGCCACTACATAACGCACGATGTCAAGTGTTTTTCCGCTGGCGAAATTCTCGATCTATTTTACAAATTGTCGCGAAACGATAGTACCGTCGAATCGACCGAGGAAGAGAACAACGACGTCGCGAAATTGATACTGCTGATAGATCAATACTTGAACTGGTTCGAGAGGTACAGAATGTTGTGCGAAAAGCAATGCCCTTGGTAACATTCATATTTTTCAATCCTCGCTTTTATAATCGTAACTCGATCGATTTTTTTTACTGATTCTCATACATAAAAAATAAATAAATACATATTTTCTTTTAGGTTTGGTGCTTGTGTAGTTGATATTTTGGATTCTTATAATTCATCGAAATATCATTTATCAGCGTCCCAAAATGGATCTTTAGTAGTCAAATTAAACATGAACAAACGTTTCCTCTCAAGGCATATAGAGACAACGATCGTTTATCTTTCATTTTCTTTGATTCAGATAAAATTGGCTGGCCAATATATTATCTACGGATACGTCGAAGCTCCGCCGGAAATCGGTGATCCCCTCGGATGTGAGATAAGCCAGTACGAGCTTCTCCAAGTTCTCAGGTATCTAAGGAAGCACGTCAGGTGGCATAATTTCGTTATTTTTCAAGAAAAGTGGGAAAACGACAGTCACGATAAACAAGTATTTTTGTCACAGTATACCATTATTAAATTATTATTAAAATTATTAAACAAAACGATAATTTTTATATTTGCACGAATCGTGCTTTCGTTCGAATGCTTTTCAGGAGAAAATATATTCAAAACGCACGTCGACCGGCTACGACGTTTTTTATAAAAAAAAGTCAAACAGTGGGATGGAAAATCGTGATAACGTTATATCGATAAGAGCAGTTGTGAGCTTTTTAAATTAAAAAAAAAATAAATAAATAAAACGTTTAGAAAAATAAAATCAAAAAAATGAAGTATCTCGAAGGACGTTCTCTTTGCACGTATTTATAGATAAGTCTGCAGTGTCACAGATCCCTCGCTCCTGCGCGATTATGCGGTCGTCTCGATGATCGCACACGTTTCATTTCCGTCGACGAGAAACGGGACTCGGCGGAATCGCTGAACGAGGAGGCCAAAAACTTGCGACAAGTCGTCGAGAGTTCTTGCAACCCGCTGCGACTGATATCCCAAGGAAACATACAATCCGGGGATCAGAGAAGACGCGACGAAGTTTACAATTTCGCTCTGGAAATTCGATCGATTTATCCGAAAAAGTGGACGGGCTCGAACCACGGCGAGAAATTTGGCGAAACGACGCTCAACATAAATCACAACTTTGACAATATATTCGCGGCTAAATCCGAATTTCGGCTTTTTTAATAAATTCAAAATGTTCCTTTAAGAGTCAAGCAATAAAAAACGAAGCGATATTTTTATTTACAAAAATAGATATTACAATTTATTATATTCCTTACCTTGTGCGATCGTTTTCCATCGATGGCGACGATAAAACCAACACCGCAAGCCTCTTTTTCGAGACTCGGATCATAGAGACCCTGCTTGACCGGAAGAGACCAAGGATCACCAGAGCTCATATTCGTAGCCTGAATGGGCAAAAAGAAGCAAAAAATTGACGTGCTTAGAACGTGTGTGCGAAAAAGTTTGCTCGAGATGTGAAAGCGGTTGAAAAAGCTGAAACGCTTCTTTCCGTAAAGGAGAGCCAGAGGTTCGTCGATCGAAATTAATGTCGCGGCAAGACGCAAAAAGTTAGCAAGAGAGAGAGTGCCGAGGCCAAGAAAGCAAAAAAAAAAGGAGCAAAATATAATCGAGAGAAGCTTGACATCGTTTCATTCGCGAATTTGTAATAAATATTATCACCGCGAGACGCGAACTTGTAACTCTTTAGTAGGATTGCGAGAAATCTTTCGTCTCGAATTGTTATCGACGCATTTATTAATGTGTGCTTATTTTAATTGCTTTCTCTCTCTCTCTCTCTCTCTCTCTTGTATTCCCCTCAAATTATTTCATTTTATCGTTCAATTATGTAACAATGTTAATTATTTATTTTATTTATTATCGAACATGAGTCTCGCCGTTGCGATTTCATAATTCAATTGGAATTACGTAAAATTACTCTTTGAAAAATGTATATGTGCGTCATTTCAAGAGTAACGATCGGACTTTGTATTCCGCGAGAATAATTTCTTCGGAACGAAACAAGCAAATAAGCGATATCGTCCTCAAGCGAGAATTTAGTAATTCGTTTGTTTCGAAGGAATGCTAATAACCTCTTCAATAGTTGCGCGTTCATTGCATATATTGATAACACTTAAAAAAATCTAAAAATACAATAAGTCGAATTTGATGGAAAAAAGTGCAGAAGAGGCAAATTTTTTGCTGACGTCCCAAGAAACATTTTGGCACGGAGCCAAATCTTTTTTCAATCGCCAAGAAATTTATCTCGCTCGATAAAAAAAATGTCTTGTTCTTGCGTAATGCAAAAGAAGCACGTTTTAAAAGAATACTGATTGAAAAAAAAATGATTTTTCCTGATGGAGCGACTCTCCATCAGGAAATTAATTTCATCTTTTAAAAGATCCGACGAAGGTCCTGTAACCTTGAATGCGCACCGCTTGCGATTCGTTAAAATTTCAAGAGGGGAAAAAATCACGAGGGTCTTTTACAAGAGAATACTTTTCAGCCGTTGAGTCGAGAATCTCCAAAATATACATTGACGCTTTTTACTTAACGCGATTAATAAAATAAACTCTGTAAACTTTGGGAAAAGTTATTTGTGAAATTTTTTACTGGCTCGAAGAAGAATCGAATATTATAATTCATTTGCCAAAGGCTCCATTATTAATCTTTGCAGCAAATAATATTTTTAAAAAATATGAGAAAAAAATTGGACAAAAATTTCCTTCGGAATACAATAGTACAATTAATTTCATTCCTTGTTCTTTTTTTAGTATCGAAAAAATTATCCTCCTTCGTTGATTTATACTTTGTGTATTTATCTTGGATTTTTTTTCCTCCGTCTCGATCGTCTCGTGTACCGAATGCATCGAGCGATTAGAGATCGGCGCGTTCTTCCTCGAGGAAAGATTTCTTATCTGCGTATCTGATGATCCGTATAGACGACACTCTGGAATATCTGGGATTTCGTATGACCTTGACCAAATTTATAACATTGTACAAAAGTCTTTTGAAAAAAAAAAAATAATAATAATTTTTATACTCTATATGCAGATATATTCCTTTTAGTAAAAAAGTACCGAAAATATTACTTTAAACAAAAAAATAATAACTGGAAAATCACTGTTTAAAATCATCACGAGACTCTCATTTTAAATATTTGTTTAAGAATTTTTATTCAGAGCAATAAAAGGTTCAAATTTGCACAAGTGTTTTCGCTCAACAAGGTAAATTAGAAGATTTTATGCGTTTTTCTTCCATCTTCGGAGACGTTTGTTCAGCGAGATATTTTGTTTGTATATGTGCAAGAAACGAATTGTCTTGCAGCCGGAAAATCAGATATTGTTGCTCGGAAGTTCATCCTTACATAAATTGCTATGAAATATACTATCGAGCAATTATTTTCAGTTACTTTCAACAGAACTGTATTAAAAAAGTGTCAATGGTTGAAAACGTTTTGTATCGACAAATCTGATAGTTCAACTTACGAAATTCAATGAGTTAAAAATTGTTGGTCTCTCGTTGAGAAAAAAACAAAGTACGTAGACGAGAAACACTCACATTCCTCGATCGAGAAAAAGAAAATGTCTCGTGGAATAGTTCGAGAAACAAACCGAAGCGAATTTATGACAGAAAAAAAGGGGATAAATCGAATTAATATTTAAAAAAAAGTGGACGGGAGGTTAATTATTGTTCTCGAGTCGAAGATTAACGAGCGCGCGTACGAATTGTAGCCAAAATGAGTTTTTTTTGTTTCCGCACTTATTCGCGAAAGTATCGATTATCCTTCACGGGCTAACCTCGCCGAGACACGAATGCAAACTGCTGGGAGGCGAGTTCGGGAACTGAAATTCAAAAGCTTTATCTTTCCTCCTCCCGTTTCCACCGGACGAGTGTGTTTCTCGCTCGCGCATTCTCTCTTTCTCCGTCGACGTCTTGCGCTGACGTTCGGCGCGCATATGCCAACCGGTATCCGAACGGTTTGCGTAACCTTTCGCCCCCTGCCGTCCCTCGCGGAAAAAAAAGAAGAAGCAGAAACGAAAAAAAAAAACAAAAAGCTTGCCGAGCGGGCACGAGGCTTGCCGGGACATTCAACGCGCACTTATCGCCGGACAAACCGGAAACGCTGTCAATAAAAGGCGCCTCGCATGCGCTCTGCGTGCAATTTTACTTTTTACAATATTCCAGTTACATTTTTCACACTATTTCGTCAGGATACATTTGAATAATAATTTATGCATGGACGTATACTTTTTTTCAGTGATTTTCATCAAAAATAATTCGATCATAAATTTCACTGAATAGTTATCTAAGTTGACGATATTTAATGGTAAAAAGTAAGAGGTAGAGACTCATTGAATATATTTTTATTGGAGTTTTTCATTCTGATTATATGTAAGAGTTTAAAAAAAGGGGCAATTTTCTGTTTGGAGAATAAATTGCCAAGTTCTATAGTCGTAACAGCAGCTGAAGCTTCCAAACGGCGTGTCTCTTTTCAATTAGCGAGACGAGTTGGAATTTCGCTCTACGAAACTGCGAAGACTCGGCTCCAACCGGGCGATAAGAACGAGCGTGACTCTCCGGGGTTTTCTTTCGAGTTTCATCAAATTTCACAACGTTGGAAAATACAGAATAGCGGGAAAGAGAAAAAAAAAGCGTTTGCAACGAGAAGTACGACAGCAAATGACACTGCGTAAATTATAATCTCTTGTCGGAACGTTTTTGCGACGCGCTAATCGCAACATTAATCGGTTATGCGTTCAAGGCCTTCGCCAACGACGCACTCAATTTTATTGCGAATTATATTACAAGCCAATGCCCCACTTGATTAGAAATTAAATTATTCCTTCAATATTGAAATTTTCATTCAATATCTTGTTTACTGTTTTTTTTTTATGAAAGAGAATTGATTTTTTCAGTTCATTTACGTTGTATCGTACTTCTTTGAGAAACTAAAAATAAAACGTTGAACGAGTGCTTATCAGATTCAGATTAAATCAGAAAAATCTTCAAATTCGTCATTTTTTTTTTCGTCACGATCTGTAAATTTCCTCCGCTCCGGCGATTTTATCACAACCAGATAATGGTATGTACGTTTTTTTTTATTCGAAATATATCGTCGGGGATCCCAATGACGTAAGGGACGTGGTAGACATCGAACGGAATCTGGGTTAATGTTCCCCGCGAAGGGACGTCTGGGTTATCCAATGCCGAGAGAGAAATAAATTCTCTTCCTTTTTTCTATTTATGAAATAAAATCCTATATTCATGAAACTCGTTGAGAGAATATCGACCGAGTCTTGCGATTGTATAAAAATAGATCGAAATTCCTCGATTCACATTGCCCGGAAATTCTTTCAAAAATAATTGTTATTACTATAATTCCCTTAACAATCGGAATACGAATGCGACTGTCAAAGAACAGGAAATTGTTGCTATGCGAAACAAAATTGTTAATAGCACGAAAAGCGAAAAAAAATCTGAAAAAAGTGTAGCGATGTGTGCCAGAGTCGTTCACATAACTTTAAAAAGTGGAGAAAAAGAATTTAAAAAAAAAACCAAGGACGTTGTAACGCACTCGCCATAAACACACTTTTTTTTCTGCACATGATTTATTTGCTAGAGGCTGAGCTAAAGGATTTAGAATTTGAGATATGCAACCGGAATTTTAAGATGAAAGAAAAATGTGTAAAATGAAATGAGAATAATTGAAAAAATTTTGAAAAAATTTTAAGACTTGAGGATAATTTTGAAAAACGAGTCACATTTTTCCTCGTGTATCTTGAAGATTCCTTGTTCGCTTCCAAGGACTAATCACGGCGTAAAAAACGACGATAATGAAACGGAATACCGATAAGGCATATATAGGCTCGGTATTCCGTTGCGAACAATTATCCAGGCTCCTATAACGAGAAACATTTTCATTTCGCCTGCTTATTGCAGAGAGAGCGGCGTACAATTGCCCGCTCGGTTCGACATACGCGTGAATACGTAATTACATTTTCTATCGTTAGAATGAAATGATCACGAAACGGAGTCATGAACGAAGCAACAAAAATTTTATCACGACGCCCGACAAAATATCTTACAACGATAATTTCTTTATTTTAGTTTTTAATCGATATACATGTCCAAGTCATGAGTCACATTCCAAGGAATTTCACGAGTTCCACGATCTAACGTATCGCTAAAACGAGATAAATTCTTTCCCCCTCTTTCATTATCAGAAATAATTAATTTTTATCTAATTGCGTTTCTAATTAATCATTTACGCTACTTTTTTTTATCAAGAAATGGGACTTTGAAGACAGTAATTAATGTGCTTTGCAACTTTTGGCACGAACATATTGTTTTGCGCAGACAAATTCTCACCCAATGTTTACTGATTTATTGATTTGCAAAACAGTTTATTGTAAATTGTATATAGTTGCTTTTATAAGAATACAGAATAATAAATCGTCTGATAATTCATTACGTAGACAAAATTTTAATATGCAATAAATTATATTTGGTACGTGGCTTTATTGTCGACGTCAGAGTCTTATTTTTTTCACCCAACGATACAGTGGAGCCTTCCGGTTATTTAGATAAGAAAAATCTCGATCCAAACGCTCAGAGACGTCACAGAAATCGAAGGAAAATTTCGATTCCAATAAATAATGATCGCGATCGTAAAAATTTATTTAAAAAATTAATTTTAACCTGATGTATGATCTTAAATTATACAATTTATAAAGATAATTCGTGTAACTTGATATTCATGATATATTGACGCGATAATGATGCTTCCCTGGTTAATTCAAGTATTTCTGAGCTCGATGGTAACGCGTGAATGAAAATTTCCGTTTTATCTTCTTTTCAAATCACAGCTACTCTACTACCGTCATACACGACTAATCTTCCGAATCACTTTATCCACCGTTTATCATTTTTTCGCCCGATATTCTTTGTTTTTGCTTCACTCTATGAAATTTCGGTGACTTTGAAAAATTTTGGAAATTTCCAACGAAATAGACTGCTTCGGAAATAAAAGGAAAAAATTGAGAAATAAGAAATACTGGTTTGTTTTTTTTGTTTCAGGTGTAGGGTAAACTTACCATATCTCGACCACATAAGACCATTTTTCGGCCTCCTAGAGGTTGTATTTTTATGAAATTTAATCTACAAACCATCATAGTCCAACAAAAATTTTCTTTAATGTTTGTCTATGTTTTTCCTACACGTTACATTCTACACACATTTTAGGAGATAAATAAATATCTGTTTTTTATTAACTACATATTAAAATAATAGTCGAGTGGTCGAGATTTGGTGCAGGCTGAGATTAGGTCCACCCACCCAAAATGATTGTAAAAAAAATTTTGGCGAGGAAAAATACTTTGTTTTAGGGAAAAGATGGCTTAGGTTTAGAATAATTGATCGGCAGAAGCACTCGAAACGATCAATCCGCAGACCGCCTAGACACAGTAATGGCCGGCCTTTCCGCCGGCCGGCTTGTACGCGAAGCCATCCTGGTGATGAGAGCCTCGGCTTGAATCTATTGATTTTCGAGCTTTGCACATAAGAGAGAGCCGGATACTCCGCCGAGCTCTCTCTCTCTCTCGCAAATATTGAAGCTGGATGAACGCAATTTCTTCCAAACTAAATTGCATAACCCAATTTCGATCTTCAATCCATTTCAACTGTCCATTTGTTAACTAATTCATTATATTTATTATTTTATTTAAATCGTCACTATTTTTATTCTTAAATATTTTCAAGTGCTGTCAGCGTTAATTTATTTTGATACTTTAATCGTGGCTAAATTGAAAAAGAAAAATGTCTTCTAGACAAAATGGTCTCTCTGTCTCTTTCTCTCTTTCCTTTCTCAGAATCGTTGGAGCTTCGGGAGCTCTCTCTTCGTCTGTTTCGCGTTCCGCACGTCGGTGGATAGAAACTTATTTTTGGCTCCGAAACGAAATTCTTTAGCGACTCGACAGGAGTGAATTCTCGAAATTTTCTCTCAGTTCGCGATTATTTTGGATAAATCAATAAATAAATGAATTAATATCTGAAGGAATTGAAATTCTTTCACTACTTTTTCCCCCATGAATATCAAAACACATCCTGTGTCATGTTTTTCAAGGTCAATAGGGTAAGGGAACTTACTTCCCTTATTTTTTTTTCCTCCCACTCAAGCTCCATAAAATTGATAATGTCTTCGATTTCAGTTATTTATTAACATGCTCTTCTCTATCTTCTGCTAAGTGAATATGCAACAAATAGCCAGACTAGTTAATTATTTTTTTCCCTTAATTTATACAGTAATAATCTGTTTTTAATCATTGTTAAGATTTTTGAAATTTTGGAAAGTAATTTTTTGAATGGTTTATTAGGTATACAAAGTTAAAAAATCATTTCTTGAATTTTTTTACCTGTGAGCATTCAACAAACAGCCAGGCACAAATGTATGAGAGACCAGTTAATTATTTTTTTCCCTTAATTTTCAATTATACAGTAGTAATCTGTTTTTAATCACTCTTGAGATTTTTAAAATTTTGGAAAGTAATTTTTGGAATGATTTATGAGATGTGAAAAGTTAAAAAATCATTTCTTGAATTCTTTCGGGTTTAAAAATCTATTTTTAGTCACCAAGAAGTCATGACGCTTGTGAATTGCTTTCAAATTAATTCTTTGAAGCTGAGCTTCGTGTTGTCTCCTGATATTGACTCTCCTCGTTGATATGATTTCAGACTGAGAGCATTGATGAGAAAGATCTATGGCGTGTCACGAACCGCCAATAAATTTTCCAAGACCTTGCGTCATCGGTACAAATTTACTTGGAACAGTCTGGGCAGTCAAGATCAATGCACTCTTCTCAACAATTGTTTTAGGACGAAAATATTATTTTATATAATATTATATTATTTTCGAAATAATTATTTTCAATTATTTTGAAAAAATTTCTATCTCTCTAAAATTTCATTTGCTCCATTCATTTTCACATGCTTTCAAGATAGTCGGAAAAAAAAACAATTTTTAATTGTTTTATTCACTTTTTTCAAAAACTACCTTCACTAGTTATCCAGATTTTGGAATTTCCTAAAAATAAAAATTCATGCTGCGAAAAACAGATTTTAATGATAAATGTAACCGTACCTCCCGAGATGTACGAAATCCTCCTGACTCCGCTGGAAATATTTACTCGGTGTCTTATTGCTCGTAATGTTTTGGGCAATTGATTATCTATACAAGCACACCGGGTAAATGGATGCAAAAGTGTCTGAACGCTTCGGGGAACGAGTCGAGAACGAAAATTCCAACGCTTCTTTCAGCCCTGCAAATGGGCCGCGTGGCCGATGCTCGAACGGAAAAAATTACACTTTCCCGGCGCGTTCACTGCTTTTGCGAATTTTCAGTTCCAAGCCCGCAATGGGCTTCAAAATTTTAGCTCCAAATTTTTTCTTCGTCGTTATTTTTATTATTATTTTTTTTTCTTTAATATATATTTCGAAAAAAAATTAGATTTACACCGCGTTACTTGGCTCGATATGATTTTTTTTTACTTTTTTTATAATTCGTATTTTTAGTTACGCACCAAACAGCGTCCTCACCGATGCGTGGCTAAAAATGCACTGATCACCAAAGACCAGGGTTGCCACCGATGACCAAAAAATTCGCTCTTCCGGCCTCTAGAGGGCGCGAAGATAGTTCAAAAATAGCGCTAACTTTAAAATAGTTGTAATATCAACACACGTATGCGGACAACGAATTCAGTTTATTCAGAAGATATTTATTGATAGAAACCCATTCAATAGACATCGCGATATCATTCAAAAACTTAAAGTCGATAGAAAAATATTAAATGAACGTAAAAAATCTACGTTTCGTATTTTACCTAGAAATTGAAAAATTCATTAAAAAGTACTGTCACTTTTTTAGCGAAAATCACTCAAATTATCTTTTAGAGTTAAAATTTCAATATTGTTTTTTAAATACTTTATGCATAAGTATAATTATCAATTATTCACGAATTAGGCACATTAAAAATGATAAGAATATTAATGGTATTTGTTAATACAAATAACGTGTAATCTATGGATATTTGTAATCGAATCGCTCGTTTGATTTTAAAGAATTGATTGAAACATCTTTAAATCTTTAATATGTAATTTTTCAATTTTAGCTTTTTACAAGAATCACAACGTACCGAAATTACAAAACTGAGTGTCCATCAACGAGTACAGCAGGGATCTGGATGGCCATCGTGCTCGGATGTTCCACGGCGTCCAATATGGCGCTCTCGTCGACATTCAGCGATTTCTCGTTTTCGTTGACTTCGCTTTTTGTCAACTGTGAATATTCCTAAATGAATATTTTTTGAGTACCCACGTCTCACATAATTTATCAGAAGTTTTCGAATAAATATTATTTTTAACTTTTTTATAAAAAGAATGATATTTTTTTCCCGCGCCGAGGGATGAAACGCTCTAACGTCGAAAGCTCCAAATGCCACGTAACCATATTTTTATCGATTGATATGCTTTTTATGAACTCGTTTTTATCGGTAAAACATACTTGTAAACAACAAAAGTGTAAATTCTATTTAAATTAGTTGTTATCGTCATAAAACGACTAGTCTTAAACGACAACGACCAATATCTGCATTCTAAAATGTACAAAATGTCTGTGTCCTTGTTTTGCTAGCATTATTCATTCAAAATTTGTTGAGCAAGAATGAATCATACTTTGGGGTTGTACAAGTATAATCTGAGTGAAACATTTTCTTCAAATGGAGGGTCTGCTATCGTTTCTCTTATCGTTGCTAAAAGTTCGATACAAGTCCAGTAGTTTGCTGCGAGCAACAGAAAGCTATTACTACGTATTATTCCCAAAAGTGGGCTAAAGCGAAAAACGTGTAAAAAAGTAGATAAAGATTGAAAGATTTTGCAAAAGAAAGAGATCAAAGTTTTATTTTTTCCCAAATCTTTTATACGAAGAGAACTTTATACATTCAACAAATTACTTATTGCAAGGTTGAGCATTAGACGTGTTTTTAAGTTTATAAAATTTTTCAAAACCTTATGCAGTATTTACAATTTTCCGAGATTGTTTTTATTATTAAAAAAATCTTGAAAATTTTTTACTTAATATTTCAAGTCTTTAATTCTTTAATATATTCGATAATTTAAAAAAATAAAGTGAAAAATTTATAGCAAATGAGGCAATTGAAGATCAATATTTCGTCGAAAGTTGGTCAATTGACTTCATCGTCGTTTTGTGAGGTTAAACATGTGAATATTGCTATTTAAATTGAAAACATTTCGATAACTATCTCGATAACCTACGTTTTTTAAAACTCTATACGAATCGTTGATAATTAATGAAAAAAAAATTGATCAAAACTCTTCTCAGCTGTCTAATTTTATATCTAACATTTTAAAAATTATTTTAAAAATTCCGCCACAAGACCTCACGTCAAAATTACGTATTTTCAAATTAAATTACTCATTCGAATGGTCATTGACCTACGCAAATTTGTTTTCTACTCGTTTCATCACCTCAACATATATTATTTAAATATTTTTGTCTAATAAACACTTAGTATCAGCGCGACCTCCTTAACTTGGAAATCCAGGCCCGAGGACGCTATATTAGTAATCGATAAATAATTGACGCGAGAAATTCCAGTGGAAAAACCCACTGGTTTCGATCGGCGAGGTTGCCCCTGGCTACATCGCGGATGCACAGAGAGAAAAGTGTAAATCGAACTCGCGATGAAATTCGAACGCGGCGAGCGCCCACTTTATTGTTGGGGGGTATAAAAAATCGAAGCTCGCACACAGAGGCACGGGAATAATGAATACAGCGAGGTTAATTTATCGAACTGTTCCCAACTACCCTAGTCAGCGCTATACATCGCGCAGTAGCGAGAGTACACTCGTATGCCGTAAAAACGCAGTGTGTCGAGTGTTCTCTCGCTCGCCTCAGTTGTCGCTGGACTCTCGGGAGCGAGCGACGCAGCGCGTCATGTTATCGCGTCGCGAGTCGGCCGAAGACAAAACAAAAGATCTTGGCACGTAGGAAATCGAGAGAAACGAGGCGTAACGCGCGCGTCAACGATCTTTCATGCGTTCACGAATGTCCGTAAGTGCCTAGCGCGGCTCGACGATCGCGATTATTCTCACAGTACATCGCTTTTTTTTCTCCTTCTTGTCGGAATCTCTCACTCCCGACCCGTGTGAGACTCTCCGCGAGATGAAAGAATTTCGAGATAATCGGCTATCGATTTGATCGGTCGAGCGCGATATGTTTTGCTTATTCTTTCGCGGCTCGATCTCGCGTTCGGGCGTCTCGAGTCGGATCCTCTAAAGTGGACTCGACTCGGACGGGGCTCTCGCTTCTTCCATTCTGCGTGTGTAAGTACGGACGAAAGAGTTCGCCGCGACAGATCGCGCGCGCGTGTACGTGATTATCGCTCGTCAATGTGAGGCAGAAGGACGGACAGGGCTCCGAGCGCACGTTGTGTCTGTGCATACGAAAAGACATATTCCTGTCGGTGATAATTGAGACCCGGCCCCCACCCCACCCCCGTGATCACTCGAGAAAAAGTGCCCTCGAGGACGGCCCAGGAATGCCGGACGTATCGTAGACACGAGAGAAACGTTTTCGTTTTCTTTTGTTTTTTTTTTTCATTTCACTTCGTTCCAGGCCTTTCTCGCTTAACGGGACGGAGGTGAGTATTCGTGATGAAACATTTTTTTCACGCATCCTCGATACGTCGGATGAAATAATGCCCGTGGACCTTGTTTTTTTTTCCGATCCTGGGTACGAAAATAATTCGAGCCGCGGAATTTCGTGTATTTATACTTCGCCGACCTTGAGACTGCGGAACAAGACAGGTATCGAAAAATAATGTAGCGGAAAACAAGCATCGCGAGCGAGAGAGACGCGAGACGCCCGTTTAACCTCGAAAATTTCGGGATTCCCACTTTTTCCTCTCGTATCGCCGACGCGCCGCGGAATCCGCGAATCGTGCTGAAAAAAAAAACGAGGCGTGAAGAATTTTTGTAACGGGATCGGGAGTTGCGGAAGCGTGAACGGGAAAACGTTGAGAAAAGTGTGCGTTTTTTTCCCTTTCTACTAATCGAGAGTCGTTCCGTGGCAGCCGCATGACGCATTCTGACGGATTTCGATATAAGATTTCTAAAGCGCACGTACGGCCGGCAGAACTGTCATCGCTCGCAACCGGACACGAAATTTATAGTTCGAGAGTTCGCTCTCGATAATGCAACGAGCCTAGCATTCGAACGGCTGATATCGAGCATCTGTCATCCAATTTTCACGAAGAAAGTTTTGTTGACAGATGGCGACACCTCGGCGAAATTCAAAACACTTCAATTTTACCGTTGTCCATCGCGTTTGCGTTGAATTCTTTTTCAACGCTGTTTCACGCGGATTTTTCTTTTCCAAATGGACGATCGTTGCTATTTGACATTCCCGCGACCTTTCGTCAACCAGTTTTATTTACAAACTTTCCAACTTTCCTACCTTATCCTCACCTCGCTGGTCAGCAAGCAGGAACGCGTGCTCGTAAGCGCGTTCTATCGCAACGCTACGAACTTCATTTTATTTATAGATGACAAATATAGCGAACGGAATCGTCGCGATTTCGCGTAAAGTCTGTCAAGTTGATATTCGTTCGACCAAAGAGCGTCTCTCTTGTTTTTCGCCAATATTCCGTCTCTATTTTATTCGCGATGTTCTAATTTTCACGATTATGTTTTCGCCGCGTCGCGGGGCAAAAGTTTTGTCGTTACAAGTCGACGGTAATACGAGAATTGAGGAAAAGTTTTCATTTCGTTAACGTCGCGTTATTCTTCACGCGCGCCCGTATCGTTGGCGAAAACTCCCACGTTTAACGGCAAAATGCTCAGCGGCTGTTTCCCCAAGAAATGGTCGGGCGACGAGTCATCGTCGGCGGTAAGGTTCAATGATCCTCGCCGTGTAGTAATCTCCCATCCGTGGTATTCGGGGCCCGTACGTTGAAATAATAATACGCGGCGCGTCTGGTATCTGAAACGCGCGAGAGAAATTTTTTCTTGTCCCAATTACGATACAATAAGAATTCGCGTTACGGACGTTAAATTACGAAATTCACTTTTGTCCGTAACTCAATTTAAATGCGACGTAACGAGGACGCGTGAAGCTACCTTGGAAAAAAAACTGCCTCGTTAACTAACACTTTTACTCGAACGTGCAATTAGTCGTCGGAAGTTCAGTCGATCCTGCGATAACTTATTTTTTTCGCACGAAGCGAAACGAGGAGGAAATTCAGATTTTATTTTCACAATAGTCATTTGTTCTTTCGTTTAATTCTTTTCTGGGCTCGACAAAGCACAGAGGCGGTTCTTGAACAAACTTTTTAGATAATTGTCTCAATTGTGATACAAAGCGAAAATTGATGCGAGAGGTATCGCATAAAAATGGAGTATCAAATTTGGAAAGCTCTTATCAGACCTTATCGTATTTACTTCTTGGGAGACTTTTTATCATGTCTCGGCACGATTGATACACTTTTGTCTTTGATCGGTATCTAATCCAGAAGTCATGGCAATCTGCGATAAGCTCAGGGAATTTTTAACGAGCGATGTTACTTTACGCGGCCTGTGATTTTGTTTCAGGGACGGAATATGGCGCTGCTGAAGATAAACTCAAAGAAGTGGGTCTCAGGCTTGCCGTCTCCTCTGCCAGATAACAGACCAATCACTTCTATCAACGTCATAGAAGATATTGACAAATGTCCTGCACGGTACAGCGTAGTGAGTATTTCAATGATTTATTCTCTTTCCTAATTTTTCTTACGATTTTTAAAATAATGTTCCTGCAATTGCCTCCCTTGCACTACGATTAATAACCAATCAGGAGTAATGTCTCAGTACAAAAAATTTTCAAGTAATTTCTCAGAATATTTGTCCAACTTCTTTCCAGAATAATTATGATTACATTTCTAATCGTAATTCACAAAAAAAAAACATCCTCTTTTAATAATTTATTCAATACACAATTAAAATTCATTATTTTGATAAATTTCAATCATGCATTTTCTTTTTTCAGGTATCAAAGACCTACGACCAGGACATAGATGCGGACTTGTGGCGCGAGAATGGATTGTTTATCAAGAAAAAAGGACGATACATATGTATTTCGAAGACTGTGGGGATGCCGAACAGAGTAGTACAAGAAGTAATAGTAATAAACGAACGTGACTCGCCACCTGATGGTTTTTCCCAAATAACGCAAACTATAGACACCGGTGAGTAATTCTTCAATCATCAGTTCCATGCAAATTCTTCAGTATGATTTATTATCGTGATTAATTATTCTGCTGGATTTTCAGAGCAAAAAGCATGGAGGAAGAAGAAAATTTGCTACAAGCTCACCAACAGGGAGAACTGTCCAAAACCCGTTACTGATATAATCGTGTGTAGTCGCATAAAGAAAGCGCCTACCGGTTTCACATACGCTGGGTAAGCGATTCGCGGTTTTGCGGCTTCGCGAATATTCTCACGTGGCCGCAAAACTTCCTTTGTCGCCTTTTTTCACTCAGCCATGTATCGCGCTCGATATTATTCCGGAATTTGCCTCGTATTCGCATTTTCGTGCGTGGATAACTCGTTAAATTCGAATAAATTTTCAGGGAGATCAATGGCGTGATTATATGTTACAAAACTACCGTCAATACGAACGGAGACATGAGTTCTCAGCCCTACGAGAACATAGAGTGAGTCCCGAGTTTACCGATCAACCTCGTTTTATCACCGATCGTTTTGTCGCGTATTATAATATTATTTTATTTCACAGCTTGTTGCAGAAAGCTTCGCCGAACCCGTCGAACGGAGTTCCCCACAGAATCGCGCCGGAGAGACCACCAAAGCCGAAATTCTCACCGAAGCCGCAAAACGGCGTTTATCCGAGTATCTCGGGTAAAACGGACACGCACGAGGATCCTCCGGACCACGATTATGAGGTGCTGAGCGTGAACGCAAAAATCAGGCCCACGAGGCCCGCGCCCCAGCCACCGACCTCCGCGGTTGTCGGCTCCGTGCCAGTTTACGGAACGTTGTCGGGTTGCTCCGAACTCGATGGTGTCCCGTTCGTCCTTAATTCCAAATTGAACTTCCATGCAAACTCTTGGATGGTAAACAACGAAAAAAAACCTATTTGACAAATAATAACGAAATAATGTTCAATTTGAATATTATGGAAAATTAAGGTAAACGTCCCAATTATTGAACAGCGCGTCATTAAAAAAGTCGAATCGCGTCGCCGTTACTGGTGGAAAATGATTCACGCTCTTAATCTAATTTTTATACAGAAGTAAACGGATTTAAATGAGAAATAATAAAAGTACGAGATAGTTTTTGAAAAATTGGGAAGTTTATCTTGGAGTCGCTTCTTTTATTCCTTCGAAGTCCGTACACTGACGCGTCTTTGTTTTCTTGCGCGTGTTGTGCAGAGTGGACTTCCTGTGATCAAAGTTCGAACGCAAAAGGAAATCGACAAAGAGGTGAGTTGTCGCGCCATGGCTTATCGCAGTTGCAACAAGACCTCGTTCAATAGAATCATGCCAACTTGACTCTGTTTTTTTTTTCAGTATTACTACGACTTTCGAGCGGAGCGCGAGACCTGAACGAGCGACGATGTCCGGAATGACCGTCGTGCCAAAATGAATTGTACGAAGTAAACAGGAAGTAAAATACTTCGAACTGCTGTTGTTTATAAAAATTTTGTATCTATAATTTAAACAGCCATCTAGCCAAGTGTAATAGAGTGCCTGAATGAGTGATTCATACGCGCGTATGCCGATAACCGACGAGTGAGCGAAAGACGTATCATCGTTCGCGTATTATGCGCAATTAACGCATAAATAACGTAATTAATCTTGAAGATAGAGTTAAGACGATCGGAGATAAATAAATGTCGCGGTACCGTATAATACGCGTACCCTGCGTTTCTGAGGATACTGAACAAAAAATATATCACTATTCGTAAATAATTCCCTCTTCTTCCATTATTTAGATTTTTATACCAGTGATTAGTTTTGTATTTTTATAGAGTTCCGTTGTATTTTTATAGCTCCCGCGTGTTTATATTAATATATAAATCATTGTACGATACGTTCTGGTCGATCCTAAGTACGTGTGTTTTGCGGTATTTACCGTGCGTACACACCCGTGTGTATATACATTTATCATTTCGAGAAATATTTAATTGTGATTATTATTACTGTATCTGCCATTTTACGACTCCCAAAAATCGACTCGTACGATACGATTTTTTCAATAAAAACACGATTATCGATTTACATTATTCTCATTTAAATCACAATCAGGATGAATTTGACGGTTGAATGTACAAATGATAAATCGCTGTTTTATTCATACAAGAGAAAAATCGCACAATTATCGCGGATGACTTGTTTGTTCTTAAAACTAGGTAAATTTTATCTAGATTTTATCACACGACGTAACCAATTTTAAACGAGGAAACATTGCACTGTTCGCACTGTTCATTCTTTTGCTCTCATTTCACGATCACTAAACGAATTAAATAGTATAACTTAAAAGTGTGAGAAATTAAGGTAGTTCTACCGTGGTTCAACGGTGACGGTGGTTTTCTATAAAATTTTTTGAAAATTTTCATGGGTATTCTTTTTAACATGGTACTCAAGTGAGTGTAAAATTGTCAACAAATCTATACTGTTTAGAAATCGAGATAATTGTTGAAAATCGTAATTTGTTGTCACGTTTCATAAAAGCCTATGTTAAGATGGTTGTCTCGTCGACACGTGTTTCTCAGAAATCGAAGTTGAGATATTTATTGTTAAAAATCACAATTTTCTGTGCTCTGCCATAGGAGCACATGCTAAATGTTACGATTTTCAACACTAAATATCTTCTAAGCCGTAATAAAATTAAATTGAAAAACCACGTCATACGGAGGCAAACTGGTAAAAAATGTTAGATATGATTGTATCGAGGAAATTGCTTCAGAAATATCTCGATTTCTGAACGGTAAAAGCTTTCTAATTTTTATACGATATCAAAAAAGGTCGTAGTTTTTAAAAAAATCGATAGAAGAGAGTGTCACCTGATGATTTAACCTTTAGTTTACACGGTTGAGAAACTTTTGAACTGTCGCGGTAGAAATAGCTTAAAAAAATAATGTACACATTATATCCCAAAAGTCCTTGCCACGCTCATACAACATAATAGCTCATAATCGACGTAGATCCATCTTCATTCATACTGACCTCCCTGGTTGTGTTCACGCCTATAAGATAAACGTCCCAATAATTAGACAATTTTTGCTATACTATTTTTAATATTTGAATTATTTTTTTCTCAATAAAATCATATGGATTATTTTTCATATACAATGAAGTTTATTTTTCATAACGTTAATTTATTGAAACAAACTCGCTCAACATTAGAGACAGGGTTGATTTTCTGTCCAGCTATTGGGACATTCCACATATTCAAATGTTCAAGTATTTATTTACTAAAAATATGATGTAAAATAAACACATAAAATGAATTTTGGATCACTAAAATATTAGACAATAGTCAAGATATGAATTTGAAGATTTTTTTCTTTGAATATTTTTTAAACAAAGATAAAGTGTGAAAACCTTTAACTGTCCAACTATTGGTACGTTTACCTTATTTATACATACTTTCGTATTACAGAATCTTCTAACAGAAACTTCGATGTCAGAGCACGAATCTGTAAAGATAGTAACTGGCAATAACTTTTGGGACAACCTGATATATCGCGAGTGAAGAAGTCTCAATCTTTCTGCGGGAATCCCCGATTGATTCGCTTGACTCGCCGCGGCGAGCCGTGAACGAGTCCGACGCTGGGTCTCTTGGGACAAACCGGATCGGCCGTCCCGTCGGGATCCTCGAAGACCGAAGAAACGAACCGTCAGACGAACGGCCCGGTCCAGTGTCTGACCTGAGTCAGATGTCCGCTTCCGGTCTGGGAGCCGTTTTTCTCCATGACCGCGCTCGACTTAATCTTGCTCTTGTACTTGACGTCCTTCGGCTTGAGCATGCTCTTGTGATTGCTCAGGAGCCTGGACGGGGTCAGAATGGATTTGTTGCTGAGACCGGTCGCCTCGAGGAAATTGTCGTAAATCCCATTCGTCACGCTCGCGTAGATGACGTTGTTGTTGTCGAGATTGGAATCGTCGTTGCCGGAGTTTCGGACGGCCGCGTTCGCGAGTCTTTCCGAGCCGTCGGCTTCCGGCCGGTCCGGATCGTCCGAGAGATCGCACTCGTCCAGATTGAACTCCTCGAAATTCTGCCTTATGTCGAAGTCGTCGAAGTCAGCGTTCGTCCGGTTCTGGCGTTCCCGCCGCTTGGACGGATCCCGCGGGAGGCTTCTCTCGTTGTCGCCGCCGATCTTGAACTCCTCGAAGTGTCGGACCATGTTGGTCACCCTCGGAGTTAGATTTTCCGTGCTCGGGAGCCTCGGCCGGTTCCTCTCGTCGTTCTCGTTGCTCCTCGGGCTCGAGTATCTGTCCTCGAAGTTCAGGCTCTTGGCCGTCTTCGTCGGCGTCGAGAGACAACTCGCGATCCCACGGGTCTCGATCTCCAGCTTCCTCTGGGCGTTCTTCCGGCGCGTCTCGTCGATCAGGAACGAGGGACTCGGGATTTTCTTGAGCACGAGCGTGCTCCGGAATTGAGTCGGTTTCGGAGGAAGCGCCGGCGGTGTCTTCGGCGTCGGTGACATTATCTCCGGCAACGACTCGATGTCCTCGTAGTCGAGATTCTTCGCTATCGTCAGGCCCTTCGACGACATCTGGAGGCAAGTCTTCTCCTCGATTCTCTCCATCCTGAGGATCGGACTCGCCGATCGTATCCGGACCCTCGGATTCACGATCTCCGGACAAACGATCGTCGTCGTCGGCAGTCGGGTTTCATCTTCTGAATTCTCGCTCTTGGGTTCTATTACGACGATCGGTATCGCCGACTCGTCGCTCGCGAGCTCGCTCTTCGCTTCCGATTTTGAATTTTCGATTCTCATCCCGAATTCGTCCTCCGAAGCCGTCGCCTCGAAGTTTCCCATCTCCGAAGCCTCGTTCGTCTCGTCTCTCTCGTTGCTCGGACAATCCTCCGAATTTCTTCTCTCCATTTCCGAGCCCACCGACTCGATGTCCGACAATCGCGCCGGCTGGAAACGCACGATTCTTCCCCGATGCTTGAATCTCCTCGGGACCGTCAAAATGTTGCTCTCCTCCTCCTCCATGTCTCGCAACAATATCTGATTAACGCACTCCAGCACCGAGTTGTGGTTTCCGTTCGATCGGTACGTTGTGTGACGAAACACGTCCTCGCAACTTATTCTGTCCTCGTCCGGGTCGCTGTACCAATTCCCGCTCGTCTCCTCGACATTCGAGTCCTGATCCAATTTCGACATTCTGCAATTCGTCAAAGATATTGATTTTAAAAGTATCGTTGCAAAAATTCAAAAAAATGATCGAAATGTCAGTATTTTTTTTATTTTTCATTATGAATTATTGCATTGGACATTAAATAAATAGCATTTTCGTTATCTACGGGAAATTTCCGATCGAATAGGCTCTTGAAATCGAAAAAAAAAATTTCAAGAAATTTGATGAGTTACACTGGGTCTCGTAGGCTCATGAAAATTTCAATCAGCGATATCTTTTCTTTCTCTTGACAAAATCAACTTTATTAAGGGTTATTTTTAAAGATTTTTGCAAAACGAAGCGAATGGCGAAAGAATCACGTTATTACATTAATTTTTCAAAAAGTTATGACGCCCTGAAGATTTTTGAAAAAATGGAAAGGGGTATACCTTAAAAAATTGGCAAAAATTTTTGAATTTTTTTTTCTCGATTTTAAGAGCCTATTCGATCGGAAA
>JAPYYW010000740.1:0-43175 GCA_030522545.1 Cremastinae sp. A BG-2022a
TTCAGGATTTTTTTCCGTATCGATTTCATACTGAAAAATCCCGTCGAACAGAGGACTTGTGCAGAGTCGATTTTGGGCGTTAAAGGGTTAATTGAAAAAAGCTCTTTCAAAATAAAAGTCATCTATACATTATCTTCGATTTTATTGTCGAGTTAGGGGGGTTGGAAAGTTGATACGAGTGGCAGGATTGACCTTAGTGTGCGTATATATAAAAATTAGGAAACAAATTTATTTATGATTTAAAAAAAAACTAATTGAAGTTTTTTCGAAGTTTTATAAAAAACTGTACCAAATTTCAAGAAGTTCTACTTCTTAGAAGTCAAGATTCGAAGATTGCACTATTTAACACGTGCTCTTATGGGAGAGAAGAAAAAATTGGTGATTTTCAATAATGAATATCTCGAATTCAATGCAGAGAAACGTCTCAAAATTAACACACATATGACATCATGACATCAAAGATAGTTTACGCAAAATTTTAACAAATTCCTAAAAAAATCGTTTCGTGTATGTACTACCTTAATTGAAAAAAGCTCTTTCAAAATAAAAGTCATCTATACATTAACTTCGATTTTATTGTCGAGTTAGGGGGGTTGGAAAGTTGATACGAGTGGCAGAATTGACCTTAGTGTGCGTATATATAAAAATTAGAAAACAAATTTATTTACGATTTTTTAAAAAAACTAATTGAAGTTTTTTCGAAGTTTTATAACAAACTGTACCAAATTTCAAGAAGTTCTACTTCTTAGAAGTCAAGATTCGAATATTGCACTATTTAACACGTGCTCTTATGGGAGAGAAGAAAAAATTGGTGATTTTCAATAATGAATATCTCGAATTCAATGCAGAGAAACGTCTCAAAATCACACATATGACATCAAAGATAGTTTACACAAAATTTTAACAAATTCCTAAAAAAATCGTTTCGTGGATGTACTAACTTAATTGAAAAAAAGCTCTTCCAAAAGAAAAGTCATCTATACATTAACTTCGATTTTATTGTCGAGTTAGGGGGGTTGGAAAGTTGATACGAGTGGCAGGATTGACCTTAGTGTGCTTAATTCGCAGAAGCAATGGTGCACTCGTTGAGCGTTTACGAGCTGGATCGTCGGGTGGAGGAGCTCCGAACGAGCGTCTTTCCGACGGGCACGCGTATACGACATCTTCAAATATCGCACTCGGGGATAAGGGAGGTGAGCGAGGACGCGTTCAAGAGGCTGAAGCAGAGTCTCGAATCGCTGGCGTTGGTGTCCGGTCATCTGCAGCACGTACCGCACAAGGCACTCGCGAACCTCGACCGTCTGGCCGCGCTCAATCTCGAGGGCAATCACATTCACGACCTGCCCAGTTACAGTTTCTACGGACTGTCGCTGATGAATTTGAACCTAAAGGCGAACCAGATAACCAAGATATCGGAATACGCGTTCTCGGGATTGGAGAACACCCTGACGGACCTGGATCTCGCCGAGAACAAAATAAGAATGTTCCCGATGACGGCGCTGCGTCGTCTGGAGCATTTAACTTCCCTTAGACTTGCCTGGAACGAGATATCGGAATTACCGGGGGACGGCTATTCGCGTCTAAACGCTCTAAACTTTTTCGATCTCAGCAGCAACAATTTCGTCGTTGTACCGTTAAATTGCTTTCGGTGCTGTCCAGCGTTGAGAACTTTAACGCTTTATTACAACGCGATCGAGACCGTCGACAAGGACGCCTTCATATCACTGATCGATCTCGAGTCGATTGATCTAAGTCACAACAAAATAGTGTTTCTCGACGTCGCGACGTTTCGTGCCAATCAAAAGCTCAGGTCGATTGATCTAAGTCACAATCACATACACTACATAAGGGGTGTGTTCTCGAAGCTGCCGGAGCTTAAGGAGCTTTTTCTCGCTGAGAACAACATATTGGAGATTCCGGCGGAGGCGTTCGTCGGGAGCTCGAGCCTCTCGGTCGTGTACCTCCAGCAGAACGCCATTCGGAAAATCGACTCGAGGGGACTGGCCAGCCTCGGTCAGCTCGGTCAACTTCATCTAAGTGGCAATTACATCGAGCGGGTGCCCCGTGATTTTCTCGAACACTGCGAGAATCTCTCGACTCTTTCCCTGGATGGGAATAACATTCGCGAACTGGAGGTCGGCACGTTCGCCAAAGCTAAACAGTTGAGAGAGCTTCGATTGCAGGACAATCAAATAACGGAAGTTAGACGAGGCGTTTTCACCCCTTTGCCCTCATTGCTCGAGCTCCATTTGCAGAATAACGCGATTACCGACATGGAGACAGGAGCTCTGAGATCTCTGCACAGTCTCCAGCACGTTAATCTCCAAGGTAACCTTTTGGCGGTTCTGGGTGATGTCTTTCAAGTCTCGAATGACATTGGGCAGAATGGCATCGGTGGCAGCTCGCTCGTTTCCATTCAGCTCGACAACAACGGTCTGGGGGTGCTCCACAATGATTCGTTTCGCGGACAAGCTTCCGTAAGGATAATGTGGCTGGGTCACAATCGTCTAACTCGCCTACAGGCGCCACTATTTCGCGACCTCCTGCTCGTCGAGAGACTCTATCTCACCAACAACTCCATATCCCGGATCGAGGACACCGCGTTCCAGCCTATGCAAGCCCTCAAGTTTCTCGAGCTAAGTATGAACCGACTGAGCCACGTCACCGTCAGGACCTTCTCCGAGCTGCGAGAACTCGAGGAGCTCTATCTCCAGGACAATGGGCTTCGCCATCTGGATCCTTTCGCGCTAACGGCCCTAAAGAGACTACGCGTTCTAGATCTCGCCAACAATCACCTAGGTATACTCCACGACGCGATATTTCAGGAGGGCCTGCCAATCAGGACCCTCAATCTGCGCAACTGCACGGTCAGCGTGATCGAGCATGGAGCATTCAGAGGCTTGAATAACCTCTATGAACTCAATTTGGAAAATAATCATCTGATGGCACCAGCCCTTGATCGGCTTGATATACCAGGGCTGAGAGTTCTTCACATATCGCACAACAACTTTAGCCAAATAAATGGGGAGTCGCTGGACGGGCTTCCGTCACTGCAGCACCTAGCTATGGACTCTGCCCAATTGCATCACATGCCATCCGAGATCTTTTCGAAGAACAAAAACCTCGGGAAACTTTTGCTCAGCAATAACCATTTGAGAACAATGCCGGGTCCTCTGTTTCTTGGTCTGGATTCTCTAAGAGAAGTGAAACTCGATGGTAACAAATTCCAGGAAGTTCCGTACGAGGTCTTCATCAATGCGACCACTATCGAGTTTCTCTCGTTGGCGAACAATTTCATACCTTACGTGGATATCTCGAGACTAAGTGGATTGACCAGTCTTCGCGAGCTGGACCTTCACGGTAACTCGATAATGTCGTTATCCGGTTTCGCAGCTTCAAACTTCTCGAGGCTCCTCTCCGTCGATTTGAGCCACAATCATCTGACCGCGCTCCCGGCCAACTTCTTCGTTCACGCGGGACAGCTTCGCAAGGTTGAGCTTGCGGGTAACAAGTTTCGCCAGATTCCAGGTGTCTCGCTCGCAGCCCAAAATATTCCGAGCCTCGGTTGGCTCAATGTAACGTCCAATCCGTTGGTCAGGATCCACGAATTCAGCGCCGAAGCCAAGTATCCGGAGCTCCAGGAGATACACATATGTGGAACGAATCTGACGATCGTTACCAGCCAAGACTTCGAGGCGTTTCCGGCGTTGATGCACCTCTTCATGGGCAACAATAGAATATCCAGGGTGTCGCCGAGCGCATTCCGTACGTTACCAAAACTCTTGACTCTCGACTTGTCGATGAACGAGCTCGAACTGTTGCCCCAGGAGAGATTCAAAGGTCTCGAGAACCTCCGACTGCTGAACATTACGCGCAACAAGCTCAAGGAATTGGAGGATTTTCCATCCGACCTCAAGGGATTACAGATCCTCGACCTTTCCTACAATCAGATAACCAGCGTCGGAAAAAACACGTTTCAGCACCTAGAGAATCTTGCGGAGCTTCACCTCTACGGGAATTGGATATCGCTCATTTCTACCGACGCTTTTAAGCCTCTAAAAAAGCTTCGCATTCTCGACTTGAGTCGGAATTATCTGGAAAATTTGCCTCTAAACGCGTTCAGACCGTTGGAAACGCAGATACGCAGTTTACGAGCGGAAGGTGAGTACGGTCGAGCGATACAAATAACTCGCTTCCTCTAATTTTCCGAACAAATAAGCCTAATTTATTTGCTGCATCGGCCATTAGTTGTACAAATGGCCCAGGCTCGTCGATCGATAGGTTATTTTCAATGAATTATTCACCACTTTCCTGTCTCGCTCAAGAGAATATTAACGAGGCTTTGGCTTTGAAATATCTGAGTGAAACGTCTTTGATACTGATGCTTTTACCAAAGGCATATTCTACCGAGGCATTTATGTTGAATGGAATCCGCAGAATCGTGCTGCTGCGGTTCTCGAAAACTTATTGACTTATCTCTTACCTTCTGAAACATCATTTTTCAGAAAAAATTTTCACAAATGTCACATGTCTATTTAGAAGTGTCTTTAAAGGAGTTATTAACGAACGTATGAAAATGAATTGAATTGAATTTGAATTTTATACTATATAGAGTATTAATCTAATTTTTCAATGGCTAAATTTTTGTCACATGCCTATTTAGATGTCCTTTATCGAGGTATTAACGAAAGTATGAAAATTAATTGTTGTTATTAAATTTTTTTACGATATAGAGCGTTAACCCGGTTTTTCGATGGCTAAATTTCAAATAGCATTATCAATAAAATAATCGAAATTACTACGACAAAGTATATTCGGCATAAGCCAGAATCTTATGAGAAATTGTTAGCATTCGCTCTGTGATCGATAAAAATATATTTAGCATTTTAGGTTTAATTATTTAATTATTTAGATTTAATTATGGTCATCGAATTTTTCAGTTAATTATTTAATTATAATATCAAATATGACACTTAAACGTGAGTAAATCCAAGTCAAATTATAAACTAAAAATGAAAATCACTATTTAATTATCTATATTGCATCAATATTTTACATTTCGATATTAGTATATTTTGTAAAAAAGATTTATTCAGTCTTAAAAGTCATTTATTTACGTCTAATTAAAAAATAAACCAAACAGTATCTTATTTGACTAGTAAGTATCGCGAATATCTCCTTAAGTAGACTTAATTTGCAAATTATCCGCAAATTCTATATTGGACAAGAGTCGAAAAACTAAACAACCTCTGTTCCTTCTTGGAACGAATCAATAGTCAATGCCACATTTGGTATCAATAGCCCGGGTCCGTTTTAAGTGGAAGTCCTTTTAGGAAAGTTCGAATCTACCATAATGATCACCGAGAATGCTATATCACCAAACTGCTCTTATTGACTTATTGACGTATCTCTTACCCCAGAGACGTGATTTCTCAGAGATTTTTTTTCGTGAATGTCATATGGCTATTTAAATGTCCATTAAGTAGACTTAATTTGCAAATTATCCGGAAATTCTATTTTGGACGAGAATCGAGTAACCAAATAGCTCTATTCCTTCTTGGAACGAATCAATGATCAATGTCACTTTCAGTATGAATAACCTAAGTCCACTTTGAGTGGAAGTCCTTTTAGGAAATTTCGATTCAAATGCACTATAATGATCACCGAGCAATATTATATGAAATAAATCCCTCTTAATGACCTATCTCTTACCCCAGAGACGTGATTTCTCAGAGATTTTTTTTTCATGAATGTCATATGGCTATTTAAATGTCTATTAAGTAGATTTAATTAGCAAATTATCCGGAAATTCTATTTTGGACGAGAATCGAGAAACTAAACAAACTCTCTTCCTTCTTGGAACAAATCAATGATCAATGTCACTTTCAGTATGAATAACCTAAGTCCACTTTGAGTGGAAGTCCTTTTAGGAAATTTCGATTCAAATGCACTATAACGATCACCGAGCAATATTATATGAAATAAATCCCTCTTATTGACCTATCTCTTACCCCAGAGACGTGATTTCTCAGAGATTTTTTTTTCATGAATGTTATATGGCTATTTAAATGTCTATTAAGTAGATTTAATTTGCAAATTATGCGGAAATTCTATTTTGGACGAGAATCGAGTAACTAAGTAGCTCTATTCCTTCTTGGGACGAATCAATGATCAATGCCACTTTCGGTATGAATAACCTAAGTCCACTTTGAGTGGAAGTCCTTTTAGGAAATTTCGATTCAAATGCACTATAACGATCACCGGGCAATATTATATGAAATAAATCCCTCTTATTGACCTATCTCTTATCCCAGAGACGTGATTTCTCAGATATTCTTTACACGAACGTCACATGTCCATTTAAATGTCTTTTAAGTAGACGTAATTTGCATATTATATGGAAATCCTATTTTGGACAAGAGTCGAGAAACTAAACAAACTCTCTTCCTTCTTAGAACAAATCAATGATCAATATCACTTTTGGTATCAATAGCCCGGGTCCGCTTGGAGTGGAAGTCCTTTTAGGAAAGTTTGATTTTTTAATGCAGTATCACGATCACTGGGCAATATTATATCATAAAAAAAACCTTCTTTACTTGTTGACTTATCTCTTACCTCCAAAAACATCATGTTTTTTTATTCACGAATGCACCGTGTCCATTTAGATGTCTTTTAAGTAGATGTAATTTGCATATTACCTGGAAATTCTATTTTGGACAAAAGTCAAGAAACTAAACAAACTCTGTTCCTTCTTGGAACTAATCAATGATCAATGCCACTTTTGGTATCAATAGCCCGGGTCCGCTTTGAGTGGAAGTCCTTTTAGGAAAGTTCGATTCTAATGCACCATAACGATCACCGGGCAATGTTATATCGCAGAAAATCCACTTCACTGCGACTGCGAGTCTCGAGAGCTCTGGGAATGGCTGCGCGACCACCAGAAACTCGTTGGAATGGGAATAAACGACATCGAAGGAGGATTGCTGAGATGCGAGCAACCACCGGAGCTCCGGGGTCGAGTCTTCCTCGAACTCGATCCCCACACTTTTTGCTCGGCCCCACTGGTTCTCAAGTTGGCTATACAGGACATCCAACCGTTCTCAGTGATCGTCTCGTGGCAGAGCAGAAATCATAGCGGTCTGCATGGCTATCAAGTCGCATATCATGCTTTCGACAACCCTGACGAGGTACACTTGAATATCCTTTTACTCACGAATTATCTTTACCAATTATTCACGTATACGTTTTAAATCAAAATAAATTTTGCACAAATTTTTAAACAAAATGAAATAAGGGTGGTTTATTTTTTCAAAAAAGTCAGTCGTAAAAAAAGATTGTTCTTCCATCAACTTACATGAACTTTTCTTCATGAATTTAAGCTCGCAAATCACGTATGTGAGGTAAACTGAGAAAAAACTTCTTGATTCGATTATCGTTCAAATCGTTTGACTCAAATTCTGCCATGCACTGCAAAATTATTAACTTTTTGTCACTCAGTTTGACTATCAATTGACAACTTGACAGAAATGAATATACAAATATTTCATATTTTTACATTCATATACAGAGCAAATTTACGACCTCAGCAACCATTCAGTAAATCGATTTCGAACTTGCCATCAAATTTTTTCATGTACTTAGAAATAACATACCAAAAATGTATCCAATTTTCAAGTTTTTATTAATATTATTCATACAATCTCAGAAGAAAAATGTACTTTTCTGGAAACAGAAAAATGCCATTGCCGACTTTTTAATTAAAATATTTGCAATTGAAAATCCATTTCGAAAAGCAATTTATCATATTCATTAAATATTTAGCCATTGACAGCCATTGACAGAATATTGCAAATCTAACAATAAATACCTGAAAAGTAAATTCTTTATTTTAGCATATCTAACTGCAGCTAATAGCACACTAAAAAACAATTGTGACAAAATATGCAATTGAACTTGGAAGACATGTTTATAGTACAACATCGTACAATCATCTTGAGACAAAATTTCTTTAAGACAAATGTTCTTTAATGTCATGCTAAAATATGTATTAAATTATCATATAGGAGTCGAGATATAAATTCTTCAAAATCTTCGTTTTTTTTTAATTTGCTTCCATGAGAGCCCATGTGAAACGTTGCAATTTAAAAAATCAATATTACAGTTAGTACATAGTAAAACCTATTTAAGGAAGGAGTCGCGTGACAATATATTCAAAAGTTTGACTGTACGTGTTAACTAAATGTAAAATCATCACTTGAATTTTTTTGAGACAGAATTTTTTCAAAATTCATACTGATCTCCTTTGACATCATATTAACATGTATGCTAAATTTAAAGAGTCTTCACCATGTGGTTATCGAGATATTTATTTTTAAAAATTGTCACTTTTAACATGGACTCTTATGAGATATCAAAAAATGAGACGACTTTCAACAATTAATATCTCGATTACTAGATGGTGAAGCTTCATAAAATTTGGCATACATTTCGACATGATCTCAAAGAAAAGTTGTGTAAATTTTTAAGAAATTCTGTCTCAAACGATTTTACACGACTCCTACCTTAAGCATATTTTAACATGACACTAAATATCTTCTGAGTAATTTTTAAAGAAATTATGTCTCGATAAACTTCCAGTGATGATTTTATTTTTTTTATATCACTTATCTATGTAAAGTAAACGTCCCAATAGTTGGACAGCCAAGAGTTCTCTCACTTTATTTTTATTTAAAAAATACTCAAACAAAAAAATCTACGTTAAATTCACATCTAAACTATAGTCTGATATTTTAGCGATCCAAAACTCATTTGACCTTATTCCAGAGTATTCTCGAATTACAGTAAAAAGCACGTTCAAAAAAAATTCGTAAAAAGTATTCAACTTGACTTGGAAGACATCTTTAAGGTAGTTCTATAGGTACAGTCAAATCAAAAATTTTCATCTCAATTTATCTCGATACCATGTGGTTTTTGAGCTAAAGTCAAATAAGAAAAGTTGTTGCAAATTGTTTCAAGAATAACATACTCAAAATTCAAGGTTATACAAGGTGATCTGTATTTGTTACGTATGTATAAAAATTTAAAAAAAGATCATAATCTTAGGATTTTTCAAAAAACTTGAGGAAGCTTCTTTGAAGAATAATAAAGAGCTGTAAAAAATGTCAACAAGTTTCACTAACCAGAAGTCAATATATCACGAATTGAAGATAGCAATATTTAACACGCGTTCTTATGGGAGACTGCAGAAAATAATAATTTTTGTCAACAAATATCTCGAGTTTTACATAATGAAACCTCTTAAAATTTAATATACAATTACAAGTTGTATCAAAGAAGGTTTTCCCAAATTTGAACCAAAACTCTAAGAAAACTCGATATTTCGATATTAGAGAACAACCTTAAAGGTATTCTTTTGGGGTTCGATTGTTCGCAGATATCAGGAAAAATGCTGGACCCGAGCACGAGATCGGTGAAGCTTGGCAAGCTTTCGTCGAACACAAGGTACGTGATCTGCGTGCTGGGTTTGGGAAACTGGATGAAGGCGTTCGACGAGACGAGAACGACGAGCCAGTTCAACGCGAGTTACGAGAGTGCTTTTCCGTCGGACGGCCTGCCGGAAATGGTGGACTCGGCGACGAGCAAGTGCACGGAGGTTAGGACTCTGGAGGCGCCGGACGCGATAGTGAGCGGCGGCGGTTCACCGATAAGCGACGTGAGTGGTGTCACGAGCATACTGACCCGAAGGCTGGGTCTCATAGTCGGATGCTGCATGGGCTTCGTCGTTTTCGTCCTGCTCGTATCCGTTCTCGGTTATCTCAAGGTTAAGAAGCAGCGGGAAGCCGTTAAACGAGACGCCCAGCCGATACCGCCGGAATATATATCGTACAGGCACTTCAGCATTCAAAGCGGCGAGGCCGGACAGGCGGCGAGGGCGGCCAGCCAGGAGGGACAGCACCCGACGACCTTTTTGACGAACGTCGCAAACAACAATTCGACGACGTTGAACGTCTAACGCCCCTTCCCAGTAAGCCACAGCCAAGGGAAACGTCCTCCCAAGGCTCCCCTAGAAAGAATTTTTTGACGTTGGCCCAAAACTGGGTCAATATTGGTCTTAAAGTTTGGGCCAATCCTTGGCCAATATTAGCCAAACAGTTGGGCCGATCGGTAGGCCAATATTATGCCGCCTCTACACGTTGGGCCAACGTAAATCAACGTATGCCAATGCAGACCAATTTCCAAATTATAACGTATCATATCTGACATATATCAACATATATGTCAGCGTGCATTAAAAAGTTATTTGGCATGTTTTTATGTATGAGTTCAATGTACTTGTTGATTAATGTTTTTAAAAAATGATTTGAGGAGAACGACTAGCATTGAACCAACTTGCACCAACATAAGCCAACTAATCCTCGAAATGATTGTTATTGGCCTTAGTTGGCCTAACGTGTAGAGCATTGGCCAAACAATTGGGCCAATATTAGCCAAACAGTTTGGCCAAAATTGGGCCAATATTTTGGTCAACCATTGGCCCAATTGTCAACGTCAAACGTTTTTTCTTCTAGGCTCATCGCAGTCGCGCGTGCGTGTGTCTTTTTTTGCGTGTGTCAGACTTTCCCGAGTCACCGAGACTTTCGTCGAGAGGTTGACGTTCCGGGTTCTCCGATATTCGGAAGGACCTCGCGTGGGACGAGCCTGTGTACAGGTAATTCGCTTCGAGGACTTTCCTTTTTGATCCGCGAGGCTTTGTCGCGAGACAGAAAAAAAAACAAAAGAGGAAGAAGAAGAGAAAACGTAAACGGTACTCGTTGTTACGATAAGCATGGCAACCAGCAGCAGTTTTGTGATTTTATAAGCCATTTTCTACGAAATTCTTGAATTATTCTCGTTCGCGAGCGTCGTCGTTCACCATTTCCGAACAATGGGTTTTCTCGGCGGGTGTACACGAAAAATTGAGATTAAAATGTAACAAGATGAGAGCGGGTTCATGGACTCCCGATTGCGTTTTAATAACACGAGAATTTAGGATAAATAGAGATACGAGTCGTCGCGAGACGAAGTACTAGTCGAAAGAACGATTATAATTTTTTTAAACCACGAGGAAAAAGAATAATGTGAGAATAATGTTATTGAAAAATTGAAAATGTTTCGAAGAAACGAGGAATTGTATATATGGTAAACGTCCCAATAGTTGGACAGCTGAGGGTTTTCACACTTTATCTTTATTTTAAAAATATTGAAACAAAAAAATTTCCTTTAAATTCACATATAAACTCTTGTCTGATGTTTTAGCGATCTAAAACTCATTTTATGTGTTAAGTTATGTCGGTGCAGTCAAATCAAAAGTTTTTATCCCAATTTATCTCCAAACCATAATAAAATTATAATCTCACGATTTAAAAAAAAATTGAGAAAGCTTCTTTGAAATACAATAAAGAGCTGTGCTAAATTTCAACGAGTTCCACTACCCAAAAGTCAAGATATCAAGAGTTCAAGCTCGCAATATTTAACACGTGCTCTTATGGGAGATTGCAAAAAATAGTGATTTTTGACAATAAATATCTCGAGTTTTACGTAGTGAAATCTCTTAAAATGTAATATGAAATTGCACGTTGTATCAAAAAAAGTTTCTGCAAATTTTTAACAAAATCATAAGCAAATGATTTTTTGATAGAACTACCTTAAGGGGTTAGAGGTTACTAGACTTTTTGACAAATCGATTTTGTTTAATGGTTCCCTAGAACCTTTAAAATGATGTCCTAAAAGATTATGGCCAGGAAAAATCACTAAGTACTCGGTTTGCAGGCATCGCAAATAAAAGATATTTCAAAATTAACTACTCAAAACTTCAAACACGTTCATCTCAAAACTGCATTTTTTAAGTTGGCCGGAAACATAACTCGATTCACTCGAAATTTTGAATATATCTCAAAAAATACATTATCTATGAAAGTACGTAGGATTTTTTTTATATTTAACAATTATCTGACGATTTTTATAGGCAAATTTTTCACTTTTTACTTCAGAAGTATGCCATTTGACCAAAAATCAATACATCGAATAAATCCTTCGTACTTCTATAGCAATTATTATATAATCGAAAAAAAATCATCGGCTCATTATAATTCAAAAATTAAAGGAGCTGTTTGTCCGGCCGGGGTCCCTGGAAAAACGAAGACATCATCGTAAAAACTCTGCACAGCCGCCATATTGAAATGAATTGCTTCAAAAAAATTATTTTATACAGTCACTGATATGTATGATAAACACTCTTTTATTAATTTCAATGTATTTTGTAGTATTTCTAAAAAAAATCCCCAAAAAGCCTATTTTTCGGCCTCTAGGGTAGCCTACCCTCTTAATTTTAGACAATATTTTTCCTAAACAAAAACTTGGACATTCTAATATGTAGAATATCCCAGCAGTTGGATAGAATATCAACCCTGTCTCTAGGGTTGAGCGAGGTTTCAATAAATTAACTTTATGAAAAATAAACCTCTTTGTATATGAAAATCAATCCATACGATTTTATTTCGAAAAAAAGAATTCAAATATTAAAAATAACACAGTAAAAATGTACAGTGCAATTATTGGGACGTTTACCTTATTCCGAGGAGGGAGCTAGGTTTCAGTCGTTTCTTTCGTGAAGAATCACATTGATTTTTCGGTAAAAATATAATACGGCGATACAACGATGCGACACCGTTATAACACACGAATGAATGCACCGAATGATGGACTCGACTTTCCCTCGTCAAATATTCAACGTATTCCACGAACAATTGGAGTAACGAGAAAGGGGAGAATAACGCAGCCTCGCCCTCATGTCTCTCCCCCATCCTCCCTTTTTCTCCGATCCACTCAGCATTCGTGATTACTTTCAGGATGCATTTTATTGCCCGTTATCATAATTATTATCCCATCTTCCTCCCGATGCGATATATAGCTCCGAAACAATCTCTCAGCGGTAATGTGACACCTGACGCCATGAAAAATGGACGCGAAATGGCAGCCACTCGAGCCTTGCTCATACTTATTCGTTCTCTGTCCCACTAATACTTTTTTTTTTCACGTTCGAGTTTAAAGTTGAAAACTCTCAAGTTTTTTCATCAGCGACGTCTCACTTCGCATTATTTAGTCATGTTTTTGGTTCGATGGGAAAAATTCGTCTGCGAAATTACCTTGACAAACGGAGAGGTAATTAAATGAGACTACTTTGCTCGTGTCTTTGTACCTTGAAGTAATGCACTCTTTGCCTCGTAACAATGCATTTTTACGTTGTCGACGAGTCGAAGGAAAATTTTTGTGATCTCGAAATAAGGAATGGAAATGTCACGGATTGGGAGGGAGAACAGAGGCTGCTCGAGATTTATCAAGAATGAGAAACTGAAATGCAAGAGTGATAGAAAAGGTATCAGCAGAAAAGAGAACGTTTTATTCGCATTTTTTTACAAATAAACTGCCTGAAATACATTAAAATAATATTGTAGACGAGGCACACAAAAGAATTCTTTCATCTTTACTTACTTTATGAGGAATGAAATATGAATTCCTTTACCGATGTTCTTTTATACGAAAGGGACTGCAGGCTTCAAAGTCGAGATAGTAAACAGATGATTTTTAATTTACTAAAGGAATGCAGAATTTTTCTTACAAATGGAAACTTGCCTGGTCAAAATTACAATTCTTTTCATGCACATAAAAATATGAAAAAATATCAACTCCAAATTGCAACTCTAAAAAAAATAAATATTGATTCCTGAATGCAATTTATTATTTCCCAATTTAATATTATAAAAATATTTTATTTTGTTCTAAATATTACAGCTCAACAATAATGAAAGAATGTATATGAGTGTCCATATTTTTACAGGAAATTTGATGCTCTACTAAAAAGTATACTTGTCACATTTAATGAAATAATTGACAAAAAGACGATTGTGTGATTTGTTTTAAAAATATTAATTACTTTTTCGTATTATGTTCTCACTACATATTTACTAGTTTAAATATGAATATATCATATAAATTTTATACAAATAAAAGTGTATTTTTACATAACTTTAATTTTGAATAATTTTTTATAGAATCGAGATATCACAAAATGACAAAAAACTTTTTTGTAAATCATGGAATATCCTACAAAATTATTTATTGAGCATTTATGTATATTATTTAATTGTTAAGCTATAAAAACTGAAATATATTTTCCGTTGTTATTCAAATGAGAATTCATGAATTGCATTCAGAAACCACTAAATATTTATGAAGGGCTGATTCGAATACGTATTTTTTTAATCATCCTAATGGTATTAAACATATGGCCACGAAAAAAAAAGGAGAAATTTTTTTGGACCAATCTAATGTACACTTTGCCTCGAAATACTGGACCGGATGAACAAAAAAAAGGAGAAAATACATAGTAATAAAAACTGCAATTGGTCAAAATCTTATGCTGGCTGATGAAACCAATCGAGCGATCGTATAAAGAACTCGATACTCGGTATATGCTTAAACCCTCATCCTGGATAATTTTCAGACACTTTGAAGCTTGGAGCCCCCTACTCCGAAATCTCGGCTTAGTCCATCCACAAGAGCGTTAAATTAATTACTGCATTTGAAATTTCGATTTAACCTACCGCAAATATATTGATGACCGTTTGCACACGAATGGCTCTCGAACTCATTGAAATGGAAAATCACACAAATTATTATTCCATCGAAACAATAACAAATAACTGTTAGATCGAAGTTTCGGTTGATATTGGAAAGAAATAATTGTACAGAATAATTTGTCGTGAAAATCGTCGGAAAGTGAGCATACCACTGTGCAGATTCATGATTTGACGAGGGCAAAGGATAAATTAAAATTTTAAAACGATTTATGCTGCATATAGTCCAATTTCTCTCTCTATATCTCTCTATCTCTCTCGTGTGAGAAAAGACTATAATTGAACCTAACTTTTCTCACGTTGTTGTTAAATAATAAATAAACTACGACGAAGTGAACGAGAACAATTTTTTTTTTTTGTTAAATTTAGCATCGAACGAAGGGTGCGTTTATTGGTAATCGGTTGAGAATTTTTCATCGAGCTACGTGGTGGTGTGTCAAGTAGGGAGAATTTCGCGATTCAAGAAAAAATGGTAAAGAACAAATGAAGACAGCAAGAAATAACTGCCGTGACCGACGCATTAGGTCGCATCGATTTTGCCCCGAACGAATTGCATCAGCCAGGCTATACCACAATTGTACCATATTATACACGTACATCACTGTAATAAAATGCAAAAAAATTTTTTTACTCGGTCGTTAAGAATTCATTTCTCACCTCGTTCCAATAAATCCTCTATACGTATATACCCTGAAAAAAGTTCGCTCGGTCACACTTTTTTTTATGCCTGATGGAAAATAAGAAAATAGGCTTTCCAAGATAATCTATAACCAATAATGAATGAACAGACTCCCTATAAATGGACGAATTTATTTTTATGAACATATTATATTGAAACATAAAATATAAAAATATAAAAAATAAATTTTATTTTTTCAATTTTATATATTTTTTATTATATTCCTAATACTGAAAAAGTATTATTATAAATTACAGTGACAGTGAATACAAACTCTTGGAAGTAAAAATTTGAATATTGTGACAAAAACATGTATTATGTTTTTACACTCGTATTACAATTATATTTCAATAAATAAAGTTTTTACTTTTATAAGTGTTCTAACTTTACTTATTTTAATTTCATTTTTTATTTATAATTTCCTAATTAATTAATAATAAATAACTATACCATCACTATGTATCTATTTCAATACTTAAATATTTAATAATAATTAATATAAATGATTTTATTGTTCAAAAATAATTTTCATAAAACAATAAACGGGCACAGTCCATAAAAATATTTCCTACATACACCATGTTGTAAAAATATAATTTTTGTATGTATCAACTTTTTCTTTTTTGTTATATATATGATATTAAATAACATCATGCACAATTTTTTTTATTTACAATAAATTTTTAATTATCACTGCATATATTGGTAAAATACCTATCGACATATTACAGTATTTCTTATAGAATAGCACAAAAAAAATAAAAAAATTAATAGAAATATAGAATTTGTTATTAAATCGACTTAACATTAGTCTTCCTTAAATAAAAAACATAATTAAGAATGTATGGAACAGACAATCCCAGTAGAACGTAAATTATTGACGTTAAATTCGTAAAACCCAGACTATGGCTTTTACCAAAGAGTTGCCAATTTTTTGAGTGTTTGACTATCAATTAGCAACTTGAGCATATTTTAAAAACAATTTAAACATGTTTTTATTTTTTAAATAATTAAATAAAAAAAATTTGTTTTGAAATTTTGTCTATACAAAATGAACACTAATACGAATGTATAAAAAATTCACAAGAATATAATTTTTTTAGATCTTTATTTTGTGAAGTTTTACGAGTTCTCCATAAGAAGCAATGTTAAATCTCAGCAACTTTGGAGCTTGATAACTCTTAAACCATTCAGTAAAACAATATCGAAAGTTTATCCAATTCTCACATATTGAAATATCATTCATTCATCCTCAACAGCTTATTTTTAGATGCATTTTCTTTAAAATCACAGACGTTCACAAAAAACCAAAAAGTTCACACGTGTTTTTTTTTACTTAATAAACTTTTTGACAACGAATAACGTAAACTTCAAATTGACATGAAAACGTGAAATTGAATTTGAACAACGGCGAAAAAAAACGTGTTCTCTCCCTGGCCGCAGAATACACCGTAGCAATTAAACTAGTCGAAAGTTTTCTCCGGTCCAGCACGATCTTTCCTCTCTGCAGGCAAATGTATACGTTGTAATTGGAAATCCAGAGATGCTTCCAAGAGTGGGTGTGTCGGTGCTCTCGTGAAATCTTGATCTTCTGAAAAATGTGTATACAGATATAGAGGAAAACGTTCCATAATTATTTGCGAAGAAACAAGCCACGTAGAGGCAATCACGAAGGCGCAGCGCCGGGCTATATTTTATTCCGAGGAAAATCAACCCTCGAGGGTGGAAAATTGTAATTCGTGGCTCTCCGTGTATTAGCACGCCTCTTTTTCGTCCAAATTGAATAATATAAAAATGTTGCCGACGGAAGCGAGCGGGAATAAGCAGAACGCAGAAAGATTCCTTAAGCGAATCGTGAAACATCTTTTGTGGATAAATTGAGTTCCCGGGGAAAAATTTCGCCCGCCCCGAATGATACGAGGCAACTGCGGAAACAACGGTAAGATTCCCGAGGCTAAAAATGTCTGTATTAAAAAAAAAAAGAAAGGGTTTTAAACCGAAAACAAACGAAGTGGTATTACGAGAGAACAAAAAAAAAGTTCAAGGGGAATTTTCCAACGTTTTGAAGCTTCTCATGAATTTAGTCGTGCATTGAATCAAAGGGTTGCCAAGTACTTCCTCCCTCGCTCTCCTGAAAAATATGAAAACAGTTTCCCATTCCGGACGGTGGATTTTTTTTTTTTCCTTAACAAAAAAGTGTGCCAGCACTGGCACGGTTGGGAATACGGTGAATAAAATATTTCTCGAAAATTGGAAGCGCACGGCTGGAAGGGCTTAAATTCGTGAAAAACGGAACAATGTTTCTCCACTTTTTTATCCTGAGAATTCGAGGTGTCACTCCATGCGGAAACAGACGTCTGGTCTCCGCGCCAGAGAGAATATCCCTCGTCATCATTATCAAGTTAACCCAATTAAGAACGTATTACATTAAATTATAGCTCTGCCCGTTCGTCCTACACACTCCCTCTTATAATACAATACGCTGCTCGCAAACTCGATTTACGTCAGAAATGTGATTAATTTTTAAAATCGCGTTCGTTATGCTCTTCTCTCTCTCTCTCTCTTTTAAAAGAAAATTTATTTCGTTACGCCTTTACATTCTTCCAGCGTTATTCAAATTCATAAATTTCAACGATATTCCACGAGGTATGATTCTTCTTTTTAGTGCAAAAACTCTCGACGAGATTATTATCGTATCTACGCAACAAAACAAAAATTCGTTACTTTTGACTTAATGTAGTTATTCTCGTGAAAAATGAATTTGGACAAATTTTCTTAAAAATTTGTACAAATCTTCTAGGATGTGATCTGAATATGTGGTCCAAATTTTAAAAGGTTTTGCCACGTAGAAGTCCAGATATTTATTGTTAAAAATCATGATTTTTCGTGCTCTTCCAAAAGAACACGTGATTAATTTTACGATGTTCAACATTCCAATATTTCAATATTGAAATATTGTTATTAATATTTCCAACTACAAAAAAACTACGAGACGTAGTTTTTTTACGTTCAAAGTGGTTTATGAATGTAAGTTCATTGAAATGAGTTGTTGCAAAAATTAAACTAAAAGACAGCGTACTCGAAATAAAAGGTCACCCAAGAGAGGTTTACTAATATTTAATTAACAAATTTTTTTTAAACCACATTGAATTTATTTTTTGTTAACTGTTTAAAGCTTCTTTGATGTTGCAATTAAATTTGGATTAGATTTCAGGATTTATCATTTAGAAATCGAGATCTTTATTGAAAATTGCAACATTTGATATGAATTATAATGAAAGAGTATACAGAAAAATGAAAAAAAAACCAATGAAGCCTCTCAAATACAGGCAATATAGTTGAGGTTTTAAAAAGATATTCATTATTGAAATCTGTACCTTTTAATATTAATTCTTATATTAAAGAATATATAAAAAAAATATAAAATAAAAACCCAATGAAGCCTCTCAAATATTTAACACACACGTACAAATTGAATCAATAACGAAGATTCATATATATGTATTTTCAACTAAATATCTAGTACAACCGACATTACGACGAACTACTTCAATACAAACTATATAATCAATATATGCTAATACCGTTCAAAGTTCAGTTGAATATAGGTAAATATCAAAGAAAATATAAAAACAACGAAAGTGGACGTTGGTTTAATCCTGTGAATAGAAAATCAAAGTGTAAACGTTCGTAAATCAAAAAGGAAAATTGTTCGTTTAGGAAAGGTTTAGCGCTTAAGATAAATGCGTAATACAAAAGGAATTTAACGGAGCGAGACCACCGGTAGCAACTAAATTTGCATAATTGATCGAGAATTACATGGTGCAGAAACTCTGTAGTTGGTGATCGAATATACGTGAGGAATCTGGGCTTTGCCCTGGTATTCCGTCATGGGAAACTCGGAGATAGTCAAAGGGACATTAATGCGTCCTTTACCGGAAACCAGTCGAGCTTACTTCGAGCATAAACGCGCGTACACGTAAATGCGTCCCATGTACCGTAATCTTATTTATAATACACGTGTACGACATACGTATATGAGCAGTCCACATACCTGCCAGGCCCTCTCTGATAAATCTCATCATGTCCATTCAATTATACATCTAATAAAAGCCTTGACTGTCCACCATGAAACCGTAATATCGATGATCACACGCATAGGACCTGTTTATGGAATTCAGAGCTCGTTCAAAAACCCTGCTAAGGATGTATCTTATACTTCTTTTACTAATATATAAATGTGAATTTTTGTATGTTTGGATGTCTGTTATTCAATCAGGCAAAAACGGCTGCATGGATTTCAATGAAATTGGTCATAGAGACAGTTTACAACGTGAATTACTTTATTTTAACTCATAGTAACCAGATGGCACTTCAAAGTATGAAATTCTATAAAAATTGACCTATTTGCATGAAAACTGGTTCAAATACGTATTTAAACTCATAAAAATTTTCAGGCTATTCATTTTGTTGTGGCTTACCACCAGAGAGCGATTACATATTCAACTTTTATATCCTTCGAAGGATGGCTCAAGAAATTTTAGTAATCTTACTAATATATAAATGTGAATGTTTGGATGTTTGTTACTCAATCGCGCAAAAACGGCTGCACGAATTTGAATGAAATTGATCATAGAGACAGTTTACAACGTGAATTTGAACATAGGCTACTTTATATTAACTCATAGTAACCAGATGGCACTTCAAAGTATGAAATTCTATAAAAATTGACTTATTTACATGAAAACTGGTTCAAATACGTATTTAAACTCATAAAAAATTTTCAGGCCATTCATTTTGTTGTGACTTACCACCAGAGAGCGATTACATATATCAACTTTTATATCCTTCAAAGGATGGCTCAAAAAATGTTAGTAATACGTAATAAAAATAAAAATATTTTAGCGATAGATGCACTTTTTAGTAATTCGCCAGTAGATGATGATATATTTTTTTTTACAAAACAGCTTTTCTAAATAATTGATTTTTTTGTTGTATTATGTTCCGAAATGGTAAATATACAAAAATAAAGATAATATTCAATTCTCAATTAATGGTAAATTTCACGATTACCGCGAGGGCGCGAAGCGCCTGAGCTACTATAACCTGCTAGTAAGCAATATTACTAAAAACGTGAGAATTTGATAAATTTTTGATATTTTATTCTTGACATGAAAAAAAACTGTAAAATTTGATGTGAAATCCAGTAAAATTAACAGTGTTCAGTTCTTTGACGAATTTCACATTTTTTCCTGAAAGAAGTACCGTATGGAGAATCGTCCTGGTTCGCGTAGTAGACTCAAGGATTTACACATCTTTATGGAGATTGGGAAAATGACCGTTTTGAAACTTTACAAAATTATATAGCTGGGAGAAATTTTATTTTCCTGTGAACTTCCCAGATTTTCCTAAAATCTTTTTATTTATCCTTTCGTTAATCCGGAAAGGCCGAAAACATTTTTAAATGTCCTTATTTCGAATTTTAATTTTTATGATCAAGGGTTCATCCCTCGAATACGACGCGGACTCGAAGTAAGGATGGACGGCTCCCCAGCACTCTATAACTCGGAATAGGGAACTCTTCGCTTCGCTTCGTTTAATTTCAAGTTAGTCGAAAACTAGACTCGGAACAAGGTAGTCACCCGAATCATCTTTGTAAAAATTTCACTAATTTTTGTAGACGTGGTTACTACTCATCGACTCAATTATATTATTAATATTAGAAATAAAGGCTATTTTTATTGTAGCATGGTTTCATCATTCTTTTTTTAAAATAGTTATAACCCTTTAATTAGTGTTATATTATCTCGAGATTCATTATCATACAGTTCACTCACAACATAAAAAAAAATGTTAGACTCGAGAAAAATAAACATATTCCCATATTTTTATTTATATAAATTATTGAATCGAAATAGCTTTTAGATGTTTTGTGCAAACTTGACAACACTAAATTTTTATATATAAATAAAAATAATAACTAGCGCTTACTGACAAAGCTCTTTTTGGAATTTTTCGTAATGCAACAACAATCTTATGACAAAAATCATGTGAATGGTTGAATGTATGAACTATTATGAAACATTAATAAGTAGTCATATTATTAATTTTTCATAAATATCATCCATGAATTAATATGAAATTATTTAAAATTAAGTGTTCTTAATTTTTTTTAATTTTAAAGGTCTTGAAAAATTATACGATATTTATAGGTATCTTTACTGATGTATAATAATTTTAGTGTCTTTACATCATTTTTGTTAAAAAATATAATACGTTTATATTAGATTTGTATATAATTATCCATGACATTTTGTGTAATTTCCTAATCGTGAAATTCACACAGCGTTTAGAGATGTTATTTAATAATATAATATAGAATTCTTGATCACAATTGTAAAATATCTTTTAATTTTTTTAATACTTAAAAAAGTATAATCCCAAAAAAGATTTTTATTTCATTAAATATTTATTTTATTTTATTTTATATTTAAATAAAACAAAAGTTCATTTATTATTCTTAAGAGTAGTTTATCATAATTTCAAATAAATATTGCAAATGAAATACACTGTGTTGCTCACAAAAGAAAAGGGCTGAGCGTGACTCGATTTTTCTACTGTTTCTTCCAAAGCGCCTTAATGAGTTTTCAATACGTCAGCGAGGACGATTTCACGAGTGATATAACTTGAGTGGGGGATCAGGTGAGTGAATGAACTCTTTTCCGATGTATTTCATTCCCGGAACAGCAAAGATACCTCTTTTTTTTCATCGGACATTTTTTATATCGGACGATTCCGCTGCTTTAATTTTTCACCGGAGCATGCAAAAATGTTGGGCATGAAAAAATGAGAACAAAAGGCAGAGGAATGAAAAGTTCAAAAGGGAGGAATAATAAACTTCCGCTTTGTAAAATATGCGCAAACGAGCAGCTGATTGCCATACTTTTTCGTCGTTTAAAAATGCACTGAGCGACGGTCGGAATAGAGAACACGTTGAAGAGTGAGAGAAAGAGAGAGAGAGAGAGAGTGAGTGAAAGAGGGATCGGAGAAGCGAAGCCAAGCGAGCTGCTTCTATTCCATATTCGAGATTGATGATTGAACGAGCTCTTCACGTCCCTCGACCATCATCGCCAGACGAGTTCACGTGTCACTGGCTCCGCATCGCAAAACTCCACGATCTTTTTCTCTTTTCGCTCAATCCCTCCTCGTACCTTTTTTTCCTCCTTTCTCCTCTTTCCCCGATTTCTTTTCATTCGCGCGTACACTCGTCTCTCTCTCTCTCTCTCTCTCTCTCTCTCTCGAAACTCTTTTCACTGAGACCGATATTTCCCTGCACACACGCACAATCAAACACAAGACCCTTCGAATACAGGAGGAAAAAAAAAATTTTTTAAAAGGAGAAAAGTTCATTTCGAGTGAAGAATATATACTTGTACCATTTGAATGTCAAATTACGATGCGAATCTTTTGCTCAAGAGTGTATCAGAATACGAAATAATATTTTAACAAAGTATGAGGAAAAAAGAAATGAAGATGTGTATCGCCAGCTTGGAGTGGAAGTACCATGCAGACGAGAGACTCTTTGGAACTGCGAAAGAAGAGGAAAAAGTTTGATAATTCGAGTGAAGAATATTTCTTTTCATTTATTCCGTTTAAATGTATCATTGAAATGTATTTTTTGATGATATGCATATCGTTAAATGCATCTTTTTAATTTCAAATCATATACTGCTGAGAACATTCTGGATAATATTAAGTTATGCAGAGCAATTCCAGGTCAATGGGATGACGGTAACTCCTCCCATTTTTTTTATTTTTTAATATGTTGTAAATGCAAAATAAAGAATATATGCCAATTTTAATTCTCTATCTTAACAAGTACTCAAGTTTCTCAAAATTCTGAAAATAATCATAGCTTCTACAGTGATTAAATCGTAACTTAACACAGGTCAATTTTATTGTTTTTTTTAATTAGTTTTTCAGAAAAAAATTTAAAATTGAGAAAATAATTTTTTTAGTGTCTTTTTGGCCGTTTTGAGCTCCAAAATTGGAATTTATTTCGATGGGACTCTTTCGATTTTTTTTTTCAAAAAAATTTATAACATTCTGCATAAAAAAAAACAAAATTTTTGAGTCCCTACCGAAGATAGAATTCAAATTAATTCGATCAAAAAAAAATTCATTTTTTTTTGCAATTTTGATCTACAATTTTTTGCAATTTTCCCTTTGGGGCTGTGGAAAATTCTTTTTTATACTTTTTATTTTCAATTTTGAACACAACACCCTTAATCCTTTTTTTCTTATTCTCGACCAAATCGACTTTATAATGGATGATTCCTACAAATTTTTGCAAGATAAAACGACCAATGTCAACATCAACATAATAACATCCAAAGCAGTACGTCTGGACCCTTGATTTTATTAAGGAGGTTCGATCGTTTCTCACGTGAAAATTATTTTTCAACTTTTTTCACAAAAATTTTTCATACGTTGAGATTAACGTAATACCTGACTTGTTGCCAAATTTTAATAACATTCATGGTCTAGAAATAGAAATATGCATTTTTGAAAATTGCTTTTTTCGTAACTTCTTATAAGACCTCGTGTTAAAAGTTACTATTTTTACACAATTTATATCCTCGATATCTACTCAACGAAGCTTCCTCTAATTTTGTGAATCTTTTAATAAAATGTCAAAGAGCGTCAATATAAATTTTCAAGAGATTGTGTTGAAAATAATTTCCCTTGATGATTTTTTCCTTTACTTTGACGTAAGACGATTACACGCGGGCGAAGATACGATCGAATCTCCTTATTAAGGAGGTACTTACGTTAAGAGCCATACCGAGTTTTTTTTTTCATTCGTGTAAACTAAAGACAAAATCCCGGATTCTTATTTATATAAGATATTGTCTTGAAAAACCACGTGAACGTTCTCCACCATTGCATTAAAATGCTGGAAAAATGTGAGATGGTTTCAACGTTTATATTCAATGTTGAAAATGACAAATTTAACATGAGCTCTTATTTCGACACGATGAAACTTCTTCGAATTTTACACACGCTTGCATACAATGCTAGGGAATATTTATACGAATTTTTTAAAAATTATCTTTAAAGCCACTAAATGCAAGTACCTCTTTAAGGTAAGAGTCGCGTGACAGTTTATTCAAAAGTTTGGCTGTACATGTTTAACTAAATGTAAAATCATCACTTGAAAATTTTTGAGACAGAATTTTTTCAAAATTTATACTGATCTTCTTTGACGTCATATATTAAAATGTGTACAAAATTTAAAGAAGCTTCACCACGTGGTTATTGAGATATTTATTTTTTAAATATGTCACTTTAACGTGAGCTCTTATGAGAGATTGAAAAATGAGACGACTTTCAACAATAAATATCTCGACTACTAGATGGTGAAGCTTCATAAAATTTGGCATACATTTTGACATGACCTCAAAGAAGATTTATGCAAAATTTTAAGAAATTCTGTCTCAAACTATTTTCACGCGACCCCTATCTTAAAGTTTGACCATTGCTATTCTATAAGAGTATCTTCAAAGTGTCCAAAAGGAGACTCTTCAGTCAGAAAAAGGTTAAATTATGACGTACCTTTTGAATACCAAATCATATACTGAGAAATTTCTCTATGCTGTGAACAGTATCAGGCTCTATTGCAGCATAATATTTAAAGAAAGCGTCGGAACGGAAGAAACGAGACTGCAAAATCATCAATGTATCACCAGGCACGAGTAGAGAGGACAATGCATCGTTATTGCGTCTATTACTTTTCTCTTGCATAGGAAGCGCCGACTCTGCGATAACCTCCGGAGATTCACGTCTTACGTGGCCAAAATTACGACCACCAAGTAGAGTCACCGGAGCGCGCGTATACGGACGAGAAAAGATTCAGGGTTTCCATGCATTTTGAAAATGTAAGAGGGAAAAAGTGCATAGAGGACTTGTCGTGCAAAAAAATTTATCACATGTGTGAGTATGTTTGTGGAGTTGAATTTGAACAAACTTTGGAGACCCTTGATGTACAGGTTACGCGCCCAAACTCTGACTTTTATTACAGAATTAAAGATATTATGTCGAAAATCGAAGACGATGCAATATTTTTGAAAAATTTACGCATAATATTAAATATTAATATTTTTTAAATGTCGCGTGAAAATTTCACGAAGTTCTTTATTATGATATAATTTTCAACATAATGCACGTAGTCTTGTGGAAAATGATTTTTTTAACAAACATTATGCCAAAAATACGAAAAAAAATGTTTAGATAATTTTTAAATAAAAAATTATGCACAAAATACTTTTAAAAAGTGTTTAAAAAGCTCGTCCTCCTAAAAGACTTTGCATCGTTCATAAAATTATGTCGCGCTTAAAACAAAAAATAATAAATAATAGTATACTATAAAACGACAGTTTTATGCGATATAAAAATAATGATACAAGCACTGTCAGCATTATTATTTTTATATCGTGAAATTTCGTTTTGTCAAGTTTGCACAAAACATCCAATAGTCAATTTTTTGGAAAAAAAGCAAACGATAAATTCAATTGACATATAAATAAAAAATATTTTATTCCAGAAATATGCTTAAAATTGAGTTTTCCATTGACATCAATATTGTTACATGCTCATTTGTGTACAATGCTATATATAAATAATGCTAATAAAAGGTAGTAAAATCTCGTAAAGTAAAAATATTTACGGAAATTTTAAACAATATGGTCCGTACTCAAAATTCTGAAATTCATCGTACAACTCAGTTTACATCGCAAAAAAATTTTTTTTCGATCCACGATTTAAGGATGTTTATCAAAAATGTTCATTAAAAGAAAAATATATCATTTTGAGATCAAAAAACGATTGGAAAAATTTCCAGCTAAAAAATCGGCACAAAAAAACCTGTCTTTACCGACCATTTAATGAAAATATTCGTAATTGAAAATTCGATTTTTAACATTGAATAGATGCGAGAACACAATTCCGTACCTTTATTTTAAAAAAGCAAAATTGTTTTGTCCATGAGTGACTCTTTATAAAAACCATTTATTGTATTCATTAAACATTTTAAAAACTGTAGAAAAAAGAAAAACTTAATGTTTCGGGCTTTTGTATTAATTATTAACGATAAATGACGATAAAACGTTAGCCAAAGCTCTATATAGTAATACGCCAAGCATTGACAGGTTTCCTAACCTTAATCAAATCAACAACTTTAATAAAAGTTTTAGCGTTACTGAATACACTTTTTGGATCACCACGATAATTCTAAATCCCTAAAAATTTGACCCTTTATTTTAGTATTCACTAATCGCAGTATAAAAGCATGTTTAAAAAATATTTGTAAAAAGTATTCAACTGGACTTGGAAGACACCCTTAATCGTAAAGAAAAAACATTCTCCACTGCATTTATTTATTGCAAGTAAGACGTGAAAGGAGCTTCAGGGAGGAGAGTTTACGGTTCGCCGATTTTCAATCCAACGCGGCGAGGGGCCCTCGAAGATTTTCAATTTTGAAACAAACAGAGAACACAACGCGTTGTGTCCATCGCAACCGAGCGACATAAAATTGATGGCTCATAAAAAATCTTTCATCGCCGGTGAACGCCTTGAGGAGTTTTTTTCTGTCCCAATAAGTCGAAACATGGTGAGTTTGCTATAAAAAAAAGGCGACCGATGCCATAAACCAGACAGGACAGGAGCGAAGAGCGGAAAGGAGAACTTTGAGAAGAAAGAGAGATAAAATCGTTTTCATATATTTCTTTTTATTACATCGATGGAAGGAAAAAAGAAGGGGTTGTGTGCGGTCTCCTTCTCTCGATATTTTGCAAATAAAATGAGAAGAGGAAGGCGTCGCGTGGAATGAGAGTGATTGAGAGCAAAAAAAAAGGATTGAGAGTGAAAAAAGAGTCGGAAGAATAAGGGCGAGTCGACTGGGGAAGTAAAAAAAAGGGAAAAAGGGGGCGAGGGAAGAATGACGAGGAAGAAAAGTAGGAGGAAGCTCACCCTGAGCGATCGGACGTTCTTGACGTCGATGTAAAGTTTAATTTATGATAGAAGAGCTATAAGCTCCGTCTTAACGTTCGCGTCGTTAAAATGAAAGCTTAACTCGAGGCACTTTGCCAGATCCTTGAATGAGGCGGAGGATCATCCGGAGCCACTCTCGAGCCATTTTTATGTACTGCAAAAGTGGATAAACGGACTATCTCTCTTTCATCTTTTCTTCACATTTTCGCTATTATGATATCGTCGCGATCGCGTTCCCAGCGTTCTCCCAACTGTAAAATACGACTTTTTATGCATATTTTTATATTTTTTCCAGTACATATACGACGACGTCTATCGCCCTGTGTCATCAGTCGCGATAAAAAGTTTCCTGTCGATGGAAAACTTTTGAGCGCTTCTCGGACAAAAATATTAGATCTGTGAAATCGCGGAAAGTGCGCTTTTAGTGATTCGTAATACACGAGTCAGAATTACGTTAAAAAATGATTCACTTATTCCAAAGACAAAGAAAATTGAATTTTCTGGCTGAATAATTTTTTTAGTCTTTTTTCAGTATATTAATAAATAATAGAGCATTGGAAAAATTACTCAACGATCGCAATTTTTTCATGGATCTTGAGGATTCAGATTCAGAAATTTTTTTTTATAAATAAATTAACGACCCTATTTAATCGGAAATTTTCTGTGGTATGTATAAAAAAGATAGTTATAAAATTGCCAGGTAAATAAATTTGGTTGAAAAAGCCGATAATACTCCATTTTAGATTAATTTTTGCATTTTTCATGGTTAATCTTTGAGTTGCGTAAAAAACTGAAAAAAAATGTATAATCGTACTCATAATATTATTAATATATACATTTAATCGTTTATACATGATTTTATGTTATAAATTCTTGTTATTTATATTATTATTTATATTATTATGTTTATTTTATAAAATTTAGTGTTGTCGAAATTTGCAAACATTCAGAAAATCTAAAAGTTAATCCTTCCTGGTAAAAGCATACAACCAATTCATTAATTTACATAAATAAAAATATTTTATTTGGAATGAAAAATGAGTACCTTTTATTAATATTCTCATTAGATGAATGCAATTTTATAAATGTATCAACCATTGTACAATTTTGCGATATAAGAAGAAATGATACGATAATTTTTGAAGGGGTGGTACAGACTCGACGTTCTTAACGAGTTTCGAGTATGTACAATTTTCAGTTTCGCCATCAGCCTGATTTCCCGTGAAATCACATTCGCTTGGATACAAATGGGAAAATGCTATTAAACTCGTCTCCTCGAATTAACGAGCTTACAATGCAATCGTTTCAACACTATTGCAAAATATAATAATTTATTTTACACATTTATTAATAAATAGTACGTACACATGTGAATTTAATCGTATTATTTATTTCGTTAAATTTGTACTATATATCGCATATTTTCCAATTCCAAACTTGTTATTTTACACATTTCGAATAAAGGAGATTTTCAGTCATTGAAATGAGTTAATCTGCCATAATCGGTTGAAACAACGCATACATGTGTGTAATTATGAATTTACTCACATATCACGTGTATTATATACACTTTGTTTGTAATTTTAAACAGATAGTACATATCTTCATAATCTCGTAGATTTTTTTTATTCTCGTAATTCTCGTAAATTTTCGTATTTCATCGTGGATTACGAATAAAATGATATTATTTATTAAGCGCAATTCGAAACCAATAATCAAAAAGTTTTAATATTAGGATCAAAAAACAACTTTAGTAATTTTTTAAATTCTACGATTTATTTTAGAACTATATTTTTTACTTTCTGCAGTTAAATAACATTTTTAGTACTTATGCATCATTTTTTTTGTCGAAAAAAAAATTAGTATCTTTAAATTTTTGATACATGTTTCACTATATTGGAACGTTTACCTCATTGTTTTTTTCGAGAGGGTAAATCTTGGGATGCAAAAAATATCTTTGTTAATAACAACAGAAAGATTTACTTAAATATAACTTTTTTATAGTAAGATTCACTATAGTTTTTTCTCAGTATAGTTTTGAGTTCCAAAATCGATTATTCTGTCTCTAATATTAAGTAACATTATTGCAATAGTTACAAAAAAATAATTCATACATCTACATTAATATTGAAAAAAATTATTTAAACATAAAGTAATATTAAAAGAATCCTTGAATTTTTGGTTATATTCAACTATATATTGAAACGTTTACCTCATTATTTTTTTCGAGAGGGTAAATCTTGGGATGCAAAAAATGTCTTTGTTAATAAAGACAGAAAGATTTACTTAAATATCACTTTTTATAGTAAGATTTACCATACTTTTTTCTCTGTATAAAACAAAATCGATTATTCTGTTTTTAATATTGAATTATATTATTCCAATAGTTGCAAAAAAAATAATTCAATATTTAATAAAATGATTTAAGCATAAAATAATATTAAAAGTATCTTGAAATTTTTGGTACATATGTTTCACTACATTGAAACATTTACCTCGTTGTTTTTTTCGAGAGGGTAAATCTTGGGATGGAAAAAATGTCTTTGTTTATCACGACGGAAAAAATTCTTGCTCAGATGATCGGTGATGATTGAAAGTCCACATTTACATAGCAAAGGCTAGCAGAGTCCATGAACATTCTCTCAGCGTTCAAATTTGATTGGTTTACAGTTGACGTATGTTGCCAGCGTATGACGGATGGACGGAATTTCACATATCGATACTTCGATAGATTGTTCGAAATATCTCATGCGGATGTGTTGATTAATCGAGGACATATCGAGTTACAGGAATGTGCAAATCCGGTGCGTCACGTGACAAAAAAACTGTCGAGGTTTGAGGACCTTTTTCACACCATTGGATCAATCCGGAAGGCTCTGTCGTACCGCGCATAGTTTGAATTCTAAAAAATTCTATAGGTTTACTCGTAACTGAAAAAAGTGCACCACAAAAAGGTTTATTGTTTTGAGTTTTTATTTAAGAATCTTGTGTGTTGAAAATAGAAAATGATAAAATTTTTTGATAATTTTACTTACTAACAAATATGTATAACATCAAAAAGACGTTAATTGTCAAAAACGTTATATTATATCAAATATAACGTGTAACTTCAAAACGTCGTAGGTAATCTCCATCAGAATGTTCAGGAGACAATGCATTCATTTATTAATTTCCGTCGTGATTAACAAAGACATTTTTTGCATTCCAAGATTCACCCTCTCGAAAAAAACAATAAGTAGACGTTCCAATATAGTTGAACATTTTTTAATATTACTTATTTATATGTTTAAATTATTTATTTCCAATATAAATGTGAATATATGGGTTATTTTTTCTTAACTATTGGAACGAGGTCATTCGTTATTAGAGACAGGCTCGATTTTGCTATTCAAAACTATAGATTTCATTATGAAAAAGTGATTTTTAAGTAATTAAAGAAAATTAATTATACTAATTGTATTATAGAACTGAATACGTTTTATTGAAAATCTATTCTAAATACTTAGACCTTCTTTCACTACAAAAATAATATGTACTTCAAAAATAATCAATGTATTCGTCACGTCATGATTTCTCTGAGACTATATTTGCTATATTTACATATTCAAAAATTTAAATACTTATTTACCATAAATATTATTTAAAATTAAGATTTAAGACATTTGAATGGCTAAAATATTAAACAATATAGTACAGATGTGAATTTAAATCAGATTTTTCGGTTCAATATTTTATATATTTTCTTCAATTGAAATAAAGTGGAAAAACCCTTAAATGTTCAACCAATGGGTCTTTTATCTTATTCATCAAATGGAAATCAAGTATAATAAATCTATATAACTTCCACAATTAAGTCAAGTACTGCCTGTAAAAGTATTCGCGAAACTTATAATATTCTCTTCTCAGAAGACCACTTCAAGTAATTTAACTGGAATTTAATCGAAACAAGGTATTTCATGAAAAAATGTATAATATATGTATATACAGTTTTACAGACTTTCACAAGTACTCATTAGCACCTCGTAGTAATTATGAAACTTTGCGCTGAAACGGTGAACATCAAAAATATTTCAAAAATGTCCAGAAGGAAGAAAAATCGACGAGATATTTACTCAAAAAATGTCTAATAATTTTCCAGACTTTCACGAGTGCTCGTCAGCTCGTAATTATGGAACGTTGCAATAATGATCCTTTTGATACACACTGGAACGCGGTGAACATCAAAGAGATAAAAAATTTCAAAAAAAAAAGAAAAATCGACGAGGAAACGTAAAATAATAAAAAAAAGTAAGTTTGAAACGAATTTTCGCACATGATGATGCAAATGGAAATTTCTTCACGCGAAAAATTTGAATTCGTTGCAGCGTCTTGCCCATTCTCATGGAAAAGGATTTCGATCGGATTTTGAATAACGTATTCACGGAGTAGCGAAGGGAATGCACGTTACCTTCTCCGCGTACCTCATAATATTCTCCAAATAAATAATTCCACATTTCGTAATCTCTGTCCTTCCTCGACTAGACATATATTTTATTTACATCTAAATTCAACGTTTACAAATTTATAACATGTTATATATCTGTATAATAAATTAAACGTTTATCGACGAATCGAAAAAGAGTGATTAATTGATGGTCGTTATTTCGAAGCAGGAAAATTATTGGGACGATCGAGAATCCTATATTCTGATTTTGCATTATACACATTTGCATAAATCAAGAGTCGTTGAATACCGCTAAAGTGAATTCCGATTAAATCTGTACGCAATTCTCAAAATTTTACATTAACAGCCGTGCATTTGAGCCTTTTACACCGACAATTAAAATGAAAGTATAATAACAAACGCTGCTAAATAATTAAAAGCGACTAACACTATTTTTGATTAATACATGTCATAATTAACGTAATATTTATATTTGTACTCTATTATTATTTTTATAATATATTTTATTGTATTGCTTATGTATATATTGACAAATATTTCGGTTGAACATATACATATATACATTCATTGTAAAAATCGAGTTCTTCCTTTAACTTCATCGGTTCGGCAATGAGACCGATAAAGCGATATTTTCCAATTATTTAATTATTAGTTCCTTTTGCTAGAAAAAAAAACAAAATTTCGTTGAATTCTCTAATATGTGAGTCTTTATATACTTTTTTTACTTATATAATTTTATATTTTATTTATACACTTATGTGTACCTAAATCTTAATTTCATTCTATAATATAACATAAAACATTGAATATTTTAATTATTTTAACTATTTTTATTTATATTCTAACATACTTGATGTGTAATTTTCTAATCATTTATTTACATAAAATGATTTACCTTTCAAATATGAATTAAATAGTCTAATACCTAATTGGATATCTAAATTCGATGCAATAACATGATTTACGCAGAAAAAACATATTGATATCGATGTATTTACAAAGAATATAAATTACGAAGATATTTTTTGTTTAAAATATTAGATCCCATTGTTTTTTCTGTCCACTGATGTGTGTTACTGTTCTTCATAAATTTCCATTGTATTATTATGTAGACCAGTCAAGAAAGTACATTAAAAACTTCGATGCCTAATATAATATCTAACTCGTAATACGTAATTACACTATGATACACACAGAAAAAATACTTATCAATACTGATGTATATTTACAAAGAATATTATCAATCAAGAAATTAGACATTTTTTATTTAATATATATGAGTCCCACTTTTTTTCTTCCCTTATACGTTTCTGATGTTTATAAATTGCAATCGCATTATGCAGGTGAGCAAAGCAACTAATGAGATGTCTCTCTTCCACTGTTCAAAACTTTTGGTACCTAATATGGAATATTATCTAGATACCTAATCCGTAATATTTCATTAAATAAGTAATTTTTATGTAATAACATTATTATTATATAATGTGATACACGCATAAAAATTAGTATTGACATCAATGTTTAAAAAATTATAAATAGAGAAAAAATAAAAAATTATTTATTGAAAATATTATTTCCCTTTAGAGCATAAATAATAAAGAGATAAAGCATTTTTTTATTCGAAACATTAAATGCCTTATTTTCTCACGCTTTATATTTCTGTTTTTTTGTAAATAGCAATCGCTTTATGCAGGTCAGCAGAGAAACTTATAACAAATTGACTCGATCTCACTTTTCCAACCTTTTGATATCTAATATGGAATATTACCTAATTAAATATGTAATTTTTATATAATATCGTTATTGTTATCAAAAAAATAATAAATAATGAAACAATAAGAAATTATTTGTTGAAAATATTAATTCCCCTCGGAGCACGAATGACGAAGAAATAAGACATTTTTATTTATTGGAAACATTAAGTACCCTTTCTCATGCTTTATATTTCTGTTTTTTTTTTGTAAACAGCAATCGCATTATACAGATCAGCAGAGAAACGAATAAATTGGCTCTATTTAACTGGTGAAAACTTTAGCGGAGCGATAACATTTGGCTGAATATATAGAAGCAAAACTGAACACCTTTGATTCCTCTCGCCTGCGGAGAGTTTAATAGACAGGGGACACACGAGAGTGCGCGCGAATTCACGTTCATATTTCTACGTATGTGTTCTGTACACTGAGAAAAAAGTTAGTTTAAATCAACTAAATATATTTAGTTAATATAAATTTAAATTTAATTTAAATAAAAATTAAATTTAGTTGATAGTTGACTAAATATATTTAGTTAAATATATATTTACTAACCCGTAATTAGTTGATTCAATGCTACGATTGTCAATAAAATAATTAATTATTTTCTTCAGTAGATATCCTATACATTAGTATGAAATAAATATTTGGTTCAGTGAAGTTAGTGGCATCGAAGAAAATGCCTGTTGAATGAATTCAGTGAAATATTTGAATGAAATAATTCATGATGCGATCAATTTGATGTAAATTTGAATCGAATAATTAAAACAAATAATTCAAGTTATGTTTTTCAACTGAATATTTAGCTCCTTCAAAGTATATTGCGGATTTCATTCAATTTAATAATTATTCCTTGATAAAATATGCCGTATTTGAACAATATCCGTTGGACTTGACAAAATATCTCTTTAACAAAACACACTCAAATTGTTTGAAAAATTCACAAATTGGGTTTTTTGAAAATATGAATTAATTGCCAATTATTTACGAATTAATTAATATATTTTACTTACAGTCGCTAAAAAAATAAAAAATAATATTTGTATTATAACAAAATTAAGCGTGAAACTTCAAGATCACATTTTTGCTAAAAAAACTGTCGGATCGCACAATTATACGATATTCGATATGTATTAATTAATTAATTAATTAATTAAAACATATCGAATATATTAATACATATTAATTAATTAATTAATTAATTAATTAATTAATTAATTAATTAAAACATATCGAATATCGAATATATTAATACATATTAATTAATTAATTAATTGGTAATTAATTCATATTTTCAAAAAATCCAATTTGTGAATTTTTCAAACAATTTGAGCGTTTCGTTAAAGAGATATTTTGTCAAATCCAATCGATATCGTTCAAATACGGTATATTTTATCAAGGAATAATTATTAAATTGAATGAAATCCACAATATACTTTGAAGAAACTATTCAGTTGAAAGATAGAACTTGAATTATTTGTTTGAATTATTCGATTGAAATGTACATCAATAAGTTGATCGCATCATCAATTATTTCATTTAAAAATCTCTCTGAATTCATTCAACAGGCATTTTCTTCAATTCCACTAACTTTACTAAACCAAATATTTGTTTCATTCAAATGTATAGGATATCTACTGAAGAAAATAATTAATTATTTTGATAATCGTTGCATTGAATCAACTAATAACGGGTCAACTAAATATATTTAGTTGATTCAAACGAACTTTTTTTTCTCAGTGTATACGCCGGTGGAAAGTATGTAATGAACTGTCCTGGCTGCTGGAAATAGCTTTCCATTTCGTAAAGTTACCGCAGCGGCTCGTTCTATCTTCGCGCTATCGTCGTCCATTCGTATATATCGTGCATTGTATACACTAGCTCCCTCTCTCACCCCATCCCCTATCATTCCTCGGCCAATTCAACACCCCCGCGTCAGAAACTGGCCCAATTGGCAAACTCTCTCTCTCTCTCTCTCTCTCTCTCTCTCTCTCTCTTCCCAAGCTTCCACAAACCTTTACACACACGTTACGCCCAAATTTATAGGCACGTGTACAAGCGTCTATATACGGTCTATAGACGTCTTCACACTCCGCAGTCCCCCATTTTAGGTCTAATGAACATATTCGTGTTATCAGCTCGCCCGAGCTCGAGCTGCTCTGTTTTTCACAAAATACTTCAGCGACAACGAGCAACGCCAATTTATTCTAAAATCATCCTGAATATCATTGATTTTAATCCAATTTTAATCCAGTTTGACCCTAGGACCCTACATAGGGGTTTTCCAAACCCCAGAAAATGTTTACGATCTTGGAATTTTGAAAATTTTGCTTATTCAATTGCATTTTTCTCAGTATAAATGAAATAATGTAAAAGTCCCAATAGTTGGACAGTTAAGGATTTTCATACTTTATTTTTATTTAAAAAAGATATAAACAAAACAATCTGCTTCAAATTCACATCTATACTATTGTCTGATATTTTAGCAATTAAAAACTTATTTTATGTGTTAATTTTAAATAATATTTCTAGTAAATAAATACTTGAACGTTTGAATATGTAGAATGTCCCAATAGTTGAACAAAAAATTGACCCTATCTCTAGGGTTCAGCAAGTTTGTTCCAATAAATTAAGGTTATGAAAAAAAAACCTCTATGTACATGAACAATAATCTATACGATTTTATTGAGAAATAAATAATTCAAATATGTTAAAAATAATATATCAAAAATTGTCCAACTATGGGGATATGTCCATCTATTCGTCTACCTTATAAGATCTTGTTCTAGTCGGCTACATCCATTTAAAGTGCTGGGGTTAGCGTAACCCCAGAGTAGGATATTTATCTCATACAGATAGTATAACGTCCTATGGTTATTACAAATGTAAATTTTAATACAAGCCTAATTAAAACAATAAAAATTAAAAAGTCCTTAAAATTACTCTTTTTTAATATAGTAAAAAAATTTCATTCATTATTAACAATATTTTTCAGAAACTTATTTTTAAAAAGCTGGTAATCATTTTTAGATAATATAAAATAAATAAATAAATTTTAAATAATTTTAAATCCAAATTTTAACTCAATTTTAAAAAATTGTTCAACGTGCACTAAGGTATATATTACTCCTACTTCTAATTAAAACAATGAATAATTAAATAATCCTCGCAAATACTCATTTTTCAAATATAAAAAAATATTTAAACAACCATCAACAATATTTTCCAAAAACCTATTCAAACAACGCTTGTATTCATTTTTAAATCATTTTAAATCTTTTTAATACATATTTTAATCCAATTAAACAAAAATGTTCAACGTGCACTAAGACATACTCCTACTTCTAGGTAAAACAATGAAAAATTTAAAAATCTTCAAAACTACTCTTTTTTTAGTTATAAAAAATGTTTAGTTCACTATTAATAACAATTCAGAAACCTGTTCAAAAAATACTCGTACTCATTTTTAGATAATGATTCATTTACAATCTCGAATAAACTTTTTTTTATACAGGTCACGTGCTTGATTAATGCACGGACTCATATAAAGACACTATTTGTAAATCCGAATCAATATTTCATCTACATTTAATTAACGTCGGCGAGTCTCTCCATTCGTTAAATTGAACATATTAATGGCTTGTTGATCATGTCTCATTATTTTCTTATTAAATGTCAGGCAGAATCGAAAATCCAGACGTTTTTAATCCGTACGAAACTAATCAATAATTTTAGTACTCAAAATGAAATTCCAATATTAAAGGGTATGTATTTTTACTACCTATTATATAATTATTTACATTCCGGGTCAAAAGGTTGAAAAGGCACAGACGCATCTTTAATTTCCATTTGAATAAGTTCCTAAGGTAGTTCTATAAGTACAGTCAAATCAAAATTTTTTATTTCAATTTATCTTCCTACCATGTGGTTTTAGAGCTTCAGTTTATTAAGAAAAGTTGTTGCAAATTGTTTCAAGAATAACATACTCCAAATTCAAGGTCATCCAAGGTAACTTGTACTTACTACGTACGTCTGAAAATTAAAAAAATCATAATCTTAGGATTTTTTTAAAAACTAACAGAAGCTTCTTTGAAGTACAATAAAGAGCTGTGCTAAATTTTAAGAAGGTTCACCATCTAGATTTCAAGATATTTAGGATTGAAAATGGCAATATTAATACGGGCTCTTATGGGAGAGCACTGAAAATAGGGATTTTTAACAATAAATATCACAATTTCTACGTGGTGAAACCTCTGAAAATTTGGTACGCATATGCGTAACGTATCAAAGAATGGCTGTACCAATTTTCAACAAATTCCCAAATAATCGATAAAACTATAGAACTACCTTAATAGCAAAATCAATCACTGTCATTTAAATTAAGAATTTCATGTCAAAAACTGAAAATAATGTAAAATATTTGTACATTTTTTAAAATTATTAAACATTTTTGAACATTATTAAATAACATTGTTTTAAAATAATTAATAATAATTTTTATCTATTTATTTTTCAAATTTTTTAATGCTAGAATTTCACATATGATTAAAAATCATATCGAATATCGTATAATTTTTTCAAAGCGTTTCAAAAGCTCATAATAATATTGTATATAGAAATGTACCATTCTTACATTAACTTTAGCATTGCTATATACAATTTTTTGTGAATGTGTCAATGTAAAGTATAATTTCGTAAAATGGGAAGAACAACAAAACTTTCGAAGGAGATGATACAGACTCAAAATCCTTAAATTATTGCAAAATTCAAAAAAGAAAACAATACCTAAACTTTATTTACAAAAATGTTCTTGATTTGTGCACATGGAGATCAGTATCTTATCAATTTGAACCTTTTGACCTGGAACATATTTTTGTAATTCTTCTAGTCGTTTTCGTAATTCTGCAAGTTCATTTTTGACGTGAATATCCGGAACTGCGCCAATTAATAGACAACGTCTAACAAAGAAAGGACCTAAAAGGACCTTCATTAAATTTCAGTTTTTCCCCATATTGTGTACTTCCCTCGCGCATTTTTCAACCTCTATTCTCTCGTTATTTTACCCCGGCCAAAATGTGGAACACAAATATAATTTCGCGGATGACGGATTGTAGGTAAATCCAGAGCTCTGCATTCCAAAGTCGAGAAAAAAACATTTCTCTGTATGTACGAGAACAAAATAATTTTTTCCTACTGCTGCGTAAGAATGACAAAGCAAACCGTTATTACGGAGCTTGCTATAGAAATTAATGGAACAATCCATATAGAAAGTACTCGTTTACACAGAGGTTAAGCTATTCTTTGCACGTAGGGGCGGATTTTGCAGGGGCTAAACGAGAATCCTTTTAACAAACTTTCTCAAAAAATTGTTAATACGATTGTTAAATAAAATAAAAATGTAAATTGATGATTGTAGATATTACACCCAATTATCAAAAGTTAAACATGATTTTATGTTTATTTTCAAATTATTATAAATTTACATTTTTGAGGTTTTACACACAGGATCCTAGTTGCAAATCGAAATAATTCTGTCAAATGTTCGATGACCCTACTATTTTATGCGATAAATAAGCTCCTCGCATAAAAATCTATTCATACTATAGTTTTTATTCATTATCTGAAGATAATAAAGATGTAAATTTTTCATTTGAAGTGGAGATAAGATGTTTCTGCCATTAACACCTATGCTAAAAAACCGTAATTTCAAGACAACATTTCTCTGTTAAAACCTCGGTAACCTATCTTTTTTTTTAACAAAAAGTTATTTTTAATCATTTAAAAAAGATTTAGGCTATTTTAATCATATCAAAAAATCTTTGACTTTTTCGAAAACCAACAAAAAAATAACCAATAAATTATTGTATTAAGTTGACAAAATATGGTTATGTTAATAAAACATTGGTTATGTTACTACATATTCTTTAATTTCGCGGGCATTGTAACCTCTTTACGACGTTGCCACGTCTATACTGAACTACGATGTAAAAGTACATTTGGGATATTTATTTGTTAGTTACTACTATCACATGCTCTGAGCCTGTATTTTTAAGCATTTAAAATGTTCCTTATAATATTTTCCCTTATTGTAACTATTTTTATTGAAATCTGAACGGTAATTTTTGAAAAATTCGATGAAAACTGTGATTTCCCATAAGACTCAATGCTAAACGTATGGAATTACAAACACCAATATCTTTTTTTTGGTTCTCTATAGACCTTTAAAAATTGAACTGAATCTGTTTCTTAACATAATCTACCACTACACCAAATTTTATCAAATTCTGAACGGTTATTCTATAATCGACAGTACTACCTTAATAAAAGGTTCTTTTTGTTCTCATTTATCCAATCGGAGCAACCCGAATCGTTCTTCCGGGAGGAAAAATTTTCGTTCGCTTTTTATTCACCAGATACGACGAGTGACAAAGCAGAACACGAGGGTACGAGGAATTTCGTGGACATGGTAAATGTAACAGGAAAATAGACGCGAAAACTTGTTTCGGACTATGCGGACGACCCAGTTTTGTCACAATGTACACGCAGATTGAATTGAATATACAGCGAGTTTGGCGACGACCGTTCGAAGCCCGACGATTTTCGTACCTGTCTAGAATTTAATTCCTATTTTTTATTCCCTTTCAAAAAGAAACGCAACAAAAAAAAATCGCCTTGGCAGATGATCGGAACTTAAGACCTTATTTTTTGGACGAATAATAAAATTTACGATAAACAATAATAAAAATTAAATAAAAAATTGCTCGAATAATAATCTGTTATTAATTTTTATAGTGCTACATCTTGGTTCAACGAAAAAAATTGTTTATCATCTTCTAGGAATATGTTTTGATTCGTTTGCAGAACATCTAATTAAGCCTGCGATAAAATAATAAAATGAATTACCAGATAATCTAAACTTAGAACTTATAATAAATTATATATAATAAAATAAAATATATTATAATAATAACTTATAATAAAATTAATGAAATAATTAATTAATAATAATAAATTGCACGAAAAATGACCTATAACTTATTTTTAAAGTAGCATTGCTCGATTCTATGAAAAAAATTATTCAATCTCCCAGATAAATGTTCTGAATTATTTAACAGGAAACTTTCCACTCTCTGCGATGAAATCCCACAAAGTATAACTTTTCCACGATAAATCGATAATGTGATTCAAGCTTTAAGCCGTAAAAGATTTTTCTCATTAAGGGATAAATAATGTAACCGATTTATCCTCAAGAATAATCCACGATAACGCATTCGTCCAATTCGAAAAAGCCATATCTTTGAATACTGTATAAAAATATTAAGGCTACCTGGCACGAAATCGCTCGCCAGTTGAAAAAAAAATTCGTGCAACTCAGTGCAACGCTTAACATAAATTAGCGGTTACAATTTTTCACGTGGAGAACGTTAACGCAGCTTGAAACAAAGCGTAATCGCGATCAGGGAAAAAAATGCGAGGGGTGGAAAAAGGAGGGGGTGGGAGGAGAAGGAAGAAGGGAGGAGGAAAGGTTTTTTCCAAGAGGAAGTCCAAAGGAAGCTTGAAATTCAGCGTTGCACAGGAACTGATATTTCCGTGGAAAATGAATCATCCCGAGTTGTACAAACGCGAGGAGTACGAGAGTTGCAGTAGTAAAGGAATACAATGCTCGGACAATGGAAGCACCGCGTGGCAGTCGCAGCGAGAATCCTCGTACATTCCCAACCACCGCCTCGTATACGTTTTCTATACATATATTCAAGCTTATATCTATGGGATTTGTAGAGACAGAACTGCGCCGCGATGTCACAGCAACGTACATACACAGGGTGTCGTCAAAACGATCCTGAACAATGGACAAGGAGATTCATGACGAAATTCTGAGTCGAAAAGTCTTTGGGCGTTTTCCGATTCGAGCGATACTTCCAGAGATAACGGCGAATAAAGTTCGACCAATGGGCGATTACCGTGTGTGACGGTGACGCTTTGTCACGTGACTCGTACACGCCTCTCATTGGCTGATCTTAGACAGTCGATAACTCGTGACTCGCGCGTCGTATTGAAAAGTACCCAAAGACTTTTCGACTCGAAATTTTTAGGAGAATTCATTTTTATTATTTTTGACTTTTATGTCCCGGACACCCTGTACATATACGTATATTTATTTACATTTACGTATCCCGTCCTCTGGCATTCTATATATGTAACTTCTGTATGAAATACCCAACGTCTATTCGACAAAAAGTTGTGCACGGATTTTTCGTTCATCCAAAAATATTATTCCAGTAAAAACCACAGTGATATTATTCTTAAAAATCATAAGTATTGTCACGAAAAAAAAGTGATAAAAGTAATTAAAAATACCTGAAAAATTTGAGTCTCTTTTAAACATCAAATTATGATTTTCTTTAGTTGACAGAAAATGTTATTTCGTTTATAATTACTTTTTCAACGAATAGAAAAAAAAAGATTTCTTTTGCTAAGAGAGAACGACGCTTTTAACATTAATTAAGCAAATTGGAGGGATAAAAATTTTGGATTATGCAAAAACAGGTTTCAGTTTATTTTACGAGGAATATCTCGTACACGGACGTACTCGTGCGTTGTGTATACGTGATGCGTGTATATCATACGTTATGTATTAAATTTATTCTCGCAGGATACGGCATTTCCCTTCGCGTTTTCGCGGTTATTTTTGTCCGACCAAAAAACGAGGTTAACAATTTTCGAAATTCCGCATTATTTGTGGTACAATAATTTTTCACGAGTTTCCTTTCACGTTTTATCTTTTATCGAACAAAAATTACAATAAATAATGGAATAATTAAATTTTTTGAAAATTTGGTAATAATTCTCGTTGTTTTTTTGTTTTGTTTCGTTTCGTGAACAAAATGTAAAAAATGAAGATAGTAGAAACCTGATAATTTGAATTGCTCTACTGAAGGTTGTCGAGTAAAGTAAGGGAGAAGGGTTTCGGCAAGTTTAAGTAGGGACCAAAGTACGAAGCCCTGTATAGTTATACACCTATTGATACGAAGCCTAGAAGAGAGACTATGCGTTCGAACTTACCTCCCTTGAATTAATGTGCACATGCATCGAGCACAATCGCCTATAATTTAGCATGAATAATTAATTTCTACACGCCGAAACGTCAATATCGAAAAATTTAGTTATTTACGAGTATAGATTTAAAAAAACATATAATTTTAAAACAAGCTGTAGATAACTGTTTAACAAACTACAACAAGTAAAAAAGATGATTTTTGATTAATCATCATGAACTTTCATCTCACGTGCATCTCACTTTTCATCTCATGCGGTTTAACCGTAAACTTTTGGTGAATATTAAATATTGTCGTGGTGATATTTATACCATGAAAGTTCATCAAGTATGTTCATGGTAGTTTATCTATATTAAAAAAGACATGAGGCCTCTAATCGATTAACTGGTATAGAGTGCATTATGCGGAGCGCATTGACTTTTAGCTAATCTGTACTCATTTAAAAAGAAATTTAACGTGCGCTGCTTTGGAAATAATGACCTTGAAGTTATAATCATCAATTTCGTTTTGCAAAAATTTTCT